>CM059434.1:127955153-128155153 GCA_030390025.1 Squalus acanthias
GAGCGAGAGATAGAGCGAGAGATAGAGATAGAGCGAGAGCGAGAGATAGAGCGAGAGCGAGAGATAGAGCGAGAGCTAGAGAGAGAGCGAGAGATAGAGCGAGAGCGAGAGATAGAGATAGAGCGAGAGCGAGAGATAGAGCGAGAGCGAGAGATAGAGCGAGAGCGAGAGATAGAGCGAGAGCTAGAGAGAGAGCGAGAGATAGAGAGAGAGCGAGAGATAGAGAGCGAGAGATAGAGCGAGAGCGAGAGATAGAGATAGAGCGAGAGCGAGAGATAGAGAGAGAACGAGAGCGAGAGATAGAGCGAGAGCGAGAGATAGAGATAGAGTGAGAGCGAGAGCTAGAGAGAGAGCGAGAGATAGAGAGCGAGAGATAGAGCGAGAGCGAGAGCGAGAGATAGAGATAGAGCGAGAGATAGAGATAGAGATAGAGCGAGAGATAGAGATAGAGCGAGAGCGAGAGATAGAGCGAGAGCGAGAGATAGAGATAGAGCGAGAGCGAGAGATAGAGATAGAGCGAGAGATAGAGATAGAGCGAGAGCGAGAGATAGAGATAGAGCGAGAGATAGAGCGAGAGCGAGAGATAGAGATAGAGCGAGAGATAGAGATAGATCGAGAGCAAGAGATAGAGATAGAGCGAGAGCGAGAGATAGAGATAGAGCGAGAGATAGAGATAGAGATAGAGCGAGAGCGAGAGATAGAGCGAGAGCGAGAGCGAGAGATAGAGATAGAGCGAGAGATAGAGATAGAGCGAGAGCTATAGAGCGAGAGATAGAGCGAGAGCGAGAGATAGAGCGAGAGCGAGAGCGAGAGAGAGAGATAGAGCTAGAGAGATAGAGCGAGAGCGAGAGCGAGAGATAGAGCGAGAGAGAGAGATAGAGCGAGAGAGAGCGAGAGAGAGCTAGACAGAGCTACAGAGAGAGAGCGAGAGAGAGCGAGAGAGAGCGAGAGAGAGCGAGAGTGAGCGAGAGAGAGAGAGATAGAGAGCAAGAGAGAGAGCGAGAGCTAGAGAGCGAGAGAGGGAGAGCAAGAGAGATAGAGAGAGAGAGCGAGAGAAAGAGAGAGAGAGATAGAGTTAGAGAGAGAGAGCGCGAGATCACTAGAGAGAGCGAGAAAGAGAGAAAGCTAGAGAGGGCGAGAGAGGGCGAGAGAGGGATAGCGAGAGCTAGAGAGAGAGCGAGAGAGAGTGAGAGCGAGAGAGATAGAGAAAGAGAGAGAGCTAGAGAGAGAGCGAGAGAGAGTGAGAGCGAGAGAGATAGAGAAAGAGAGAGAGCTAGAGAGAGAGATAGAGAGCGAGAGTGAGAGAGAGATAGAGAGAGAGCTGGAGAGATAGAGAGAGCTAGAAAGAGAGAGAGATAGAGAGAGAGCGAGAGATAGAGCGAGAGTGAGAGATAGAGAGAGAGAACTAGAGAGAGAGAGCTAGAAAGAGAGATAGAAAGGGAGAGCTAGAGAGAGCGAGAGCGCGAGAGAGAGCGAGAGAGCGAGAGAGCGAGAGAGCGAGCGCGAGAGTGAGAGCGCGAGAGCGAGAGCGCGAGAAAGAGCGAGAGCGAGAGAGAGAGTTAGAGAGAGAGAAAGCGAGAGGGAGGGCGAGAGAGAGGGCGAGAGCAAGAGCTAGAGCGAGAGCTAGAGAGAGAGAAAGAGTTTGAGAGAGAGAGCGAGAGCGCTAGAGAGAGTGAGAAAGAGAGAAAGCTAGAGAGAGCGAGAGAGCGAGAGAGGCGAGAGAGAGGGATAGAGAGAGCAAGAGAGAGGGATAGAGAGCGAGAGCTAGAGAGAGAGCTAGAGAGAGTGAGAGCGAGAGAGATAGAGAAAGAGCGAGAGCTAGAGAGAGAGATTGAGAGAGAGATAGAGAGAGAGCTATAGAGAGAGCTAGAGAGCGAGAGTGAGAGAGAGCGAGGGCGAGAGAGAGAGCGAGAGAGAGAGATAGAGAGAGATAGAGAGAAAGCGCGAGAGAGAGCTAGAGAGAGCGCGAGAGAGAGCTAGAGAGAGAGCGAGAGAGATAGAGAGCGAGCGAGAGATAGAGAGAGAGAGCGAGAGCTAGAGAGCGAGAGAGATAGAGCGAGAGAAAGAGTGAGAGAGCGAGAGAGCGCTAGAGAGAGAGCGAGAGCGAGGGCGAGAGAGCGGGCGAGAGAGCGGGCGAGAGAGAGGGCGAGAGAGAGGGCGAGAGAGAGGGCGAGAGAGAGGGCGAGAGAGAGGGCGAGAGAGAGAAAGTCGAGAGAGGGTGAGAGAGAGAGAGCACGAGAGAGAGCAAGCGAGAGAGGGGTGCGAGAGAGCGAGAGCTAGAGAGCGAGAGAGAGCGAGAGGGCGAAAGAGAGCGAGAGCGAACGAGAGAGATAGCGAGAGAGAGAGAGTGAGTGAGAGAGCGAGTGAGAAAGTGAGAGCGAGTGAGAAAGCGAGAGCGAGCGAGAGAGCGAGCGAGAGAGCGAGCGAGAGAGCGAGATAGAGAGAATGAGATAGAGAGAGAGCGAGAGAGAGAGAAGAGAGCAAGAGAGAGAGAAGAGAGCAAGAGAGAGAGAAGAGAGCAAGAGAGAGAGAAGAGAGCAAGAGAGAGAGGGCGAGAGTGAGAGAGAGGGCAAGAGCGCGAGAGATAGAGAGAGCGCGAGAGAGAGCGAGCGCGCGAGAGAGAGTTCGAGAGCGAGAGCGAGCGCGAGAGATAGAGAGAGAGATAGAGAGCGCGCGAGAGTGAGCGAGAGCGAGAGAGCGAGAGAGAGAGCGAGTGTGCGAGAGAGTGAGAGAGATAGAGAGAGATAGAGAACTAGAGAGAGAACGAGAGCTAGAGAGAGCGAGAGATAGAGAGCGAGAGAGATAGAGAGAGATAGAGAGAGCTAGAGAGAGCGAGAGAGATAGAGCAAGAGAGAGATAGAGCGAGAGCACGAGCACGAGCGAGAGAGAGAGCGAGAGGGAGCGAGAGAGGGAGCGAGAGAGAGAGCGAGAGGGAGCGAGAGCGGGAGCGAGAATGACAGCGAGAACGAGAGCGGGAACGAGAGCGGGAACGAGAGCGAGAACAAGAGAGCTAGATAAAGAGTGAGAGCTAGAGAGAGAGCGAGAGAGCAAGAGAGGGAACGAGAGAGAACGAGAGGGAACGAGAGGGAACGAGAGAGAACGAGAGGGAATGAGAGCTAGAGAGAGAACGAGAGCTAGAGAGAGAGAGAACGAGAGCTAGAGAGAGAGAGAGATAGAGAGAGAGCTAGAGAGAGAGAGATAGAGAGAGCTAGAGAGAGAGAGAGAGCAATGAAGGTGGAAAGAGAGAGCTAGAGAGAGAGAGAGAGCTAGAGAAAGAGCTATGGAGGTGGAGAGAGATGGTGAGAGAGCTAGAGAGAGCGATGGAGGTGGAGAGAGAGAGCGCTAGAGAGTGCGATGGAGAGAGTGAGAGCGAGATAGACAGACAGACAGATGAGCAGGCAGACGGACAGAGAGAGGGAGGTAAAGATAGACAGGGAGATACAGAGATAAAGATAGATAGCTCTAGATAGACAGATAGATTACAGATATATTTGCTGCCAATCTTTGTGCATCTGCAGGTCGTGGAACTTCTCTCAACACAGACCAATCAATCAGACTGAGGTCAGGACACCCAGTCCTTGACCCTCCCAACTGTTTTGTCATTAACATGAACAGTCAGAACATTGTGAGGGACGCAATGTGGGCGTGCAGACCCCCACGGACAACTGCCCATTCGAACCTACTGTGGAGTGAGGCTTCACGCCGGGAGTTCTAATTCAGAAGATTTGCCCCACAGTTATGGGCCACCCTAAGCTCAGCCACTGATGCTTACGAAGCCCTCTCAATGGTGAATTCATCTCCATAATATACGACCGGCACTGCATCATCCAAACATTTCTAATTTCTTCAAGTACTAACAATATAATTTTAATCTTCTTGAAGATTAACCTGTGCAATTACATCCTGTCACATTCCCGAGCAGTTGGTGCAAGTCAGCCCATTGCAAGTGTGACTTCCAATTAAAATATGGAGAGAATTGCATTTTAATGCAGTCACACAAAAAATGCCTGCATTACAGTATTAATTAAATCTTGCTTATTTGATTGCTGTTAACTGTTCATTATCTCACAGCTCTTGACAGGTCGGGTGGGGGGTGGGGGAGAGCTCCAGAATGGAAAAGGCCTTTGTTTAAATAAACGTATAAGGCATTAAGTTATACATTTTAATTCCTCCCCAAAAATTTATAATCAAATACGAGAACGCTTTTACTCTCTCCAGTTTTTCTCCTCTCTCACCACCTCCCTCCTCCCAGCCTGGGGTTTCTGGGGAATCGGCTACTTGGCAACCTCTTCCCAGAGCCCATTCATCAGGTCCAAGGTCAGACAGTGAGCATTGTCAGGCTATTTGACTATAGGATGTTTCAACTCTCCTCACTTGGCACGTTCAGCGAAGGTTCACCAGACTGATTCCTGGGATGGCAGGACTGTCGTAGGAGGAGAGATTGGGTCGACTAGGCCTGTATTCACTAGAGTTTAGAAGAATGAGAGGGGATCTCATTGAAACGTATAATATTCTGACAGGGCTAGACAGACTGGATGCAGGGAGGATGTTTCCCCTGGCTGGGGGGTCTAGAGCGAGGGGGTCACAGTCTCAGGATACGGGGTAGGACATTTAGGACTGAGATGAGGAGAAATTTCTTCACTCAGAGGGTGGTGAACCTGTGGAATTCTCTACCACAGAAGGCTGTGGCGGCCAAGTCACTGAATATATTTAAGAAGGAGATAGATAGATTTCTAGACACAAAAGGCATCAAGGGGTATGGGGAGAGAGCGGGAATCTGGTATTGAGATAGAGGATCAGCCATGATCATATTGCATGGCGGAGCAGGCACAAAGGGCCGAATGGCCGACTCCTGCTCCTATTTTTCTGTTTCTTCTATGTTTCACCTTCCAGCAGGTGTCACTGCAAGAAAGAACTTGCATTTATATAGCGCCGTACACGACCTCAGGCCGTCCCAAAGCGCTTTACAGCCAATTAAGTACTTTCTTGAAGTGCAGTCACTGTTGTAATGTAGGAAACACAGCAGCCAAGTTGCGCACAGCAAGGTCCCACAAACAGCAATGTCATAATGACCAGATAATTTGTTTCGTGATGTGGGTTGAGGGATTAAATATTGGCCTGGACACCCCTGCTCGCCTTCAAAATAGTGCCATGGGATCGTTGACATCCACTTGAGAGGGCTGACGAGGCCTCAGTGTAATGTCTCATCCGAAAGACAGCACCTCCGACAGTGCAGCACTCCCTAAGTACTGCACTGAAACGTCAGCCGAGATTATAGGCTCCAATCTCTGGAGTGGGTCTTGAACGCACGACCTTCTGACTCAGAGGCGAGAGTGCAGGAGCAGGAACACTGCCTAATTTTGCACCCTCTCTAATCCAGAGGTGCTGAGGGCTAATTGTAGCCCCTCAGCCAGCCAAGATCTGCACAGACTGGGAATCAAACCTGGGCCCTCAGCTGGACACAAGTCAGTGCAGTTACAAACATAGCCACCGGGGGAGCTCAGTTGGATTTATTTGTTCCTTGGGGGGGAAAAAGTGAGTCGCGCCCCCTTTGGGACGCTAACTTCAGGGGCGAAAAAATTAGCGTCCCTGTGGCCGAAATTCATCAGTAGTGCCCCAAGAGGGAAGCGGGGTGCTACTGGAAGCGCCCCGCCTCCCTCTTGGGGTGCTGTGAGTGAATATCGCGGCGCTATGTGCCGCAGCGCCACACTCTGTGCCACGTCGCGCCGCGGTACTGCAGGCCTTTCTCCCCTTACTAAAGGGGAGGGGCCTTGTGCAGCGCAACTCGGGGCCCAGCTGGGCCACCAGGGATCGGAATGCTGGCAAGAGAGCCCGGCACTCAAGAGGATTGCCGGGCTCACGGAGCGCAGCCGGCACTCCGCGGGGGGCTGCAGAGGAGGCCGGGGACGGCAGCGGAGGCAGGTGCTGGCAGGTGGCCAGCAACAAAAATGGCCACCCGGTACCTTCCCTTTAATTAGCGCCGTCCCGGCCGCAGGTAGGCCCCCCTGACCCCGTCGGGCATAGCGTCCGGTGGTAAGTCAGGGGGCGCTACCGAAGATCGCAGCTGGGGCGCTGCGCACGGCGATGATGTCATCGCCGGCGGCACAGCGCCGCGGGGCGCTAACTGGTACCGCCGCCGCTAACCTCCCGCTGAATTTCACAGGAGGCATTGGCGGCGCCGCGCCCAGGCGCTAGTTGCTTTGCGCCCCATTAGCGCCCTCTTAGGGCACTAACGGGAGGCGCAAATCAACCGAATTTTTAGACCTTTGACTCTACCTTCCCAAACATCAGATACAGTTACAAACATGACCAGTGAGGCTGATGCACCAGGCCCCGTTTCAATGAGCTGCCATGGAAACAGGCAGCGGAACACTGGAGAATATTGGGGTAATTTTGCAAGGTTCCTTAAACTTGATCTCATCCCAAACTTTGCTGCCCGTATCCTAACTTGCACCAAGTTCTGTTCACCCATCACCCCTGTGCTCGCTGACCTACATTGGCACCTAGTCTGATAAAATTCTCATCCTTGTTTTCAAATCCCTTTACGGCCTCGCCCCTCCCTACCTCTATAATCTCCTCTAGCCCAACAACCCTCCGAGATCTCTGCGCTCCTCCAATTCTGGCCTCTTGCGCATCCCTGATTTTCAATGCCCAACCATTGGTGGCCGTGCCTTCAGCTGCCTTGGCCCTAGGCTCTGGAATACCCTCCCTAAACCTCTCCATCTCTCTATTTCTTTCTCCATCTTTAAGGTGCTCCTTAAAACCTACTTCTGTGACCAAGCTTTTAGTCACTTGTACTAATGGCCCAGAAATTAAACAGTGCGTGTTCCCGCGGGGGTAAGGCTTCCCCGCGATATCTCACTCCGCGCCTACCTTTTTCCTCCGGGCCCACACGAACTTTAGTTTCAAGGCCAGTCCCACATGCAGCTGTGCAGTGTGTGCGTATCCCAGAGACGCAATTAGTTCGTGCGCGCTCTGGGATCACGTGATTCAGTTAGAGCCAATGGCAGCACACCATCTTTCATTCATAGTTTTCACAGCAAGAGCTGTCAAAGCTATGAATCCTACACACCCCCAAAAGAACAGCTAAACCTCAATTAAATTTTTTTTTTAAAAGCCATCACATTAATAAAATAACTATAGTTAAATAAATTAACCACTTTAAACAAAAAATTAAATTTTTGAAAAAATTTAAAATCTTTTTAAAAGTTATAAAAATAAACTTACCTTTCTTTAAAGTCTCTAAAAAAGATAAACCTGTTGAAAAAATTTTAAATAACACTTAATTAACTACTTTCCTTGTTAAAAAGGGGGTCCTACGCCTGCTTTCTTTATGTGTAAAATGTAATCCACTTACCTGCGCGTTCAAAGCTGCAAAAATAACTAAGTGCACTGCGTGCGCGCAGCCTGTAGCGCGCACGCGGTTCCCTTAGGAACCGCCCCCTTTTGAATTCACGAAGTGCCGGTTTCCCGCGCATGCGCAGTGCATGCAGGAAACCGGCCATTGGAGACCTAAAACGCGAGAGTACACAGTGCGTACTCTCGCGTATTAGGTCTAATTTTCGGGCCAATATCTCCTTATGTGGCTCGGTGTCAGATTCTTGTTTGATAACACTCCTGTGAAGTGCCCTGGGGTATTTTTTACTATGCAAGTGGAAACAACTTCTCTACGTCTACCCTATCAAACCCCTTCATAATCTTGAAGACCTCTATCAGGTCACCCCTCAGTATTCTCTTTTCTAGAGAAAAGAGCCCCAGCCTGTTCAATCATTCCCGATAGGTATAACCTCTCAGTTCTGGTATCATCCTGGTCAATCTTTTTTGCACCTTCTCCAGTGCCTCTCTATCCTTTTTATAATATGGAGACCAGAACTGTTCACAGTATTCCAAGTGTGGTCTGACCAAAGTTCTGTGTAAATGGCCGCTCCGGCAAGGTACCAGAAGCTGGCCGGCATCTGTGAAACTGTATCTCAGGCGTGAGTGAGGAGAGAAAGGGAGAAAATCAAGTGGGGAATAAAAAGCTTGTATTTTATTTGAAGCAACAGCAGCTCAGGCTCGCTCATGAGGTAAATGAACCAGATCGATAGGCAGGCTCAAATGCACCTGCCTCTTAAAGCGCACATCAGCTGCACCCTTTGCTTGCAATCCAGACAAGTGCTGGTAAATACTGCTGGTACACAATACGTACCATGTAAAAGCCAACACTGGTACCTGTATTACATAGAATGTACGCCACTGAAACAAGCCATTCGGCCCAAATGGTCTGTGCCGGTGATTCTGTTCTGCATGAGTCTCCTCCCACCCCTCTTCATCTAACGCTATCAGCACACCCTTCTATTACTTTCTCTCTCATGTGTTTATCTAGCTTCCCCTTAAATGCATCTATGCTATTCGCCTCAACTACTCCTTCTGGTATTGAGTTCCACAATCTCACCACTCTCAGGGAAAAGAAGTTTCTCCTGAATTCCCTATTGGATTTATTAGTGTGAGAAGTCGCACAACACCAGGTTATAGTCCAACAGCTTTATTTGAAATCACAAGCTTTCGGAGCGCTGCTCCTTCGTCAGGTGAAGTGAAGAGGTGCATATAGGCACAGCATATATAGTCAGAGAACACTGCCAGATGATTACAGTTAATCTTTCTAACTGCCCTTTATCACACCTCGGCAGAGAGATAATCACGGCAATCACCGATTTATTAGTGACTATCTTATAGTTATAGCCCCTAGTTTTGGTCTACCCCACAAGTGAAAACATCTTCTCTACGTCTACCCTATCATAATCTTGTCTATATTTACAGCTTGAGGAATGTACTGGGTATTAAGCAGCCTCCAATGATGGTGGAATGAAAGATAAATTTGGAGATGACTTTAACTGACAGTATTGGATGAAGACGACTACAGTACTTTGCGCGTGTTCAACAAATGGCTGCAGCGTTTCAAGAAGGCAGCCCGCCATCTTATCAGGACAACTGGGGACGGGCGATAAGTGTGCCCTTGCCAGCGTTGCCCACATCTATTGCTAAGTTGCCTAACTTTGTGTCGCAGTGGTACCAGAAAGCAGTGTAAGTTCTGGATTGATTCTATCAGAGAAACAGTGCGCGGGAGATAGACGCGACTGCGGGAGAGAGATTAGGAGTGGCAGGCTATCACACGGCCTCGATGGTGACGGAATATAGCTTAAGCTGGATGAGAGAGGATGGTCGTACAAGAATCATAAAGACATCACTCACAAACTGCATGATATTAGAACTGAAGGTGCACGTGCCATTGAAATGATTAGCATGTCAGAGTTGTTGCTTTTAATTAATAATGATCCTTCTATCACCAGGAGAGTTTATCCTGCTCATACATATCTGCTTGGCTCAGTGGTATCGTTCTTGCCACGGAGTCAGATGGTGAGGTTCAATCCCCACACCAGGTCTTAAACAATAAGCCACACTGGTACTCCAGCGCAGTACTGAGGGAGCACTGCATTGTCAGAGGTGCCATCTTTCGGATGAGACTTGAAACAGAGGCCCAGCCTTCCTGTTCAGTTGTGCGTTAAAAGTCCGATGAAACTATTTTGAAGAAGGGCAGGTAGTCCTCCCGGTGTCCTGGCCAAACTCATCCCTCTACCAATGCCAAACAAAGGAGATGAACTGGTCATTCATCTCGTTGCTGTTTGCGGGACAGTACACTGCACACTGCACAAAATGGCTGCCACACTCACCGACATAACAACTGCGACTGCACTGGAAGAAAAAGTAATTCATTGAAGTGCTTCGGGCCTTGGTGAGACCACACCTTGAGTATTGTGTGCAGTTTTGGTCGCCTTATCTGAGGAAGGATGTTCTTGCCATGGAGGGAGTGCAGCGAAGATTCACCAGGCTGATACCTGGGATGGCAGGAATGGCGTATGAGGAGAGATTGGGTCGATTGGGCTTATACTCACTGGAGTTTAGAAGAATGAGAGGGGATCTCATTGAAACTTATAAAATTCTAACAGGACTAGACAGACTAGATGCAGGAAGGATGTTCTCGATGGCGGGGAGTCCAGAACCAGGGGTCACAGTCTAAGGATAAGGGGTAAGCCATTTAGGACTGAGATGAGGAGGAATTTCTTCACCCAGAGAGTGGTGAACCTGTGGAATTCTCTACCACAGAAGGCAGTAGAGGCCAATTCATTAAATATATTCAAGAAGGAGTTAGATATATTTCTTAAAACTAAAGGTATCAAGGGATATGGAGAGAAGGCAGGGACAGGGTACTGAGTTTGGATGATCAGCCATGATCTCATTGAATGGCGGAGCAGGCTCGAGGGGCTGAATGGTCTACTCCTGCTCCAATCTTCTATGTTTCTATGATGTGGCTGAGCAGTGTGGTAAGGCACTATATAAACACAAGTTTGTTCTTTCCTAAAGGTGTGGGTACACAGTTTAACCAGATGTTGAATCTAAGCTGTGTAGTATTAGATGGGATTCAGCTGTCTGCTTTTACTAGTGCTTACTACACATGTAGGATAAGCTGACGCTGAGGCCCATACAGAGCAGCCAGGAGCAGGAACCCTGGCCGAATTTTCCTCTCTCTAGCCCAGAGGCCAAGTGTAGAGCTTCCATCGCCATTCAGCACAGACCAGGAATCGGCCCTTACCTGTAACAAGAGCCTTCTGTAACAAATGGTGAGGGAAGTGATTGTGAAGCTAACTCAGTTTGTACCAGATGGTTCAATATGCAGCGATGGTGCGGCTCGTGACTCCCGCTGAAGTGACGAGTGTACTGTGAGACTCAGCTTCACTCACAGACTGTTGTGAGACAGTGGGGGGAGGGGGGAGGGGGTGAAATTCATCCCCTCAACGTGGGTGGGACACTGGAAATCCTGTGCTGACATTTGTGCTAAGATGAACAGTAGGAATCCTACCCCCTCCCTTCCCCTCCTCGATCTATCAGTTTCTCCGAGAACGCTTTTCACCCCAATCGATTGTGCGCTGATGTGTCTGGCTCTCGGGGGAGTTGAATTCGAGCTCGATTGGTCCCGTTGTGGCCACTCAGCCAAGGAGGCCACCTCGTTGGTATTCTGGGAGATTGCGATCGGGGACTTATGGCCGCAACAGGGATTTCGATGTTCAGCTGTAACATCAGAGGATTCTGCTTCACTGCTGCCCAGCGGGGTGGACCCTCTATTTCAATGGAACTTGCAAAATCTGACCTCCAGCCCACCCTCGCCTTTTCACATGCGATCATCAATTAAAGCACAGTTCACATCTCCAAATAAATGAGGGCTGAGCATTAAAACCACCCTCCCCTTCGCCAGTCAGACTGTGATCTACTCACAATGGCTCCAAGGGGAACGCCGTGAAGAAACATTTTTATCAGATCAATGTCCTCTTCGGCTGTTATCTGGGAAGCAGATCACTGGCCCTGTGCCAGTCGTGCAAACTCTCGACTTTTGGAAGCCAAGCATTGAGCCCTGATTTACTGGGTCACTGCACCGCCTCGTGAAAGGCCCATGGTGGGGGCACTATGAACACTGACCTGACGGCCATCTGACCAGCAGCAAATCCCTGCCCCGCCCCCACCACCCCACCTCCAGAAGCGCACGCGCCAGTGAGGCAGAATTTGGAAAGGAGTGCGTTTGCTGCTCTGCTCGCTGCTTACAACTCCGGTCCCCGTCGTTGTGAATTTGGAAGACTTGGCCTCTTGAATGGACTCGAGACACAAGCAAGAAGCCCTGCTCACTGCTCCCCACTTCCTTCGCCCCACCTTTGGCGGCCATGCCTTCAGCAGTCTAGGCCCTAAGCTCTGGAATTCCCTTCCCAAAATCTCTTCACCTCTCCAGCTCTCTCTCTCCTCCTTTAAGACTCTGCTTAAAGCCCTACCTCTTTGACCAAGCATTTGGTCACCCATCCTAATGTCTCCTTCTTTGGCTCGGTGTCAATTTTTGTCCGATTTATGTCCCTGGGGACGTTTTACTGTGTTAAAGGTGCTATATATATAAATGCAAGTTGTTGTTGTTGGTGTATCAGATCAGGCAAGTCACTACTTGGCATCATGGTCCTCAACAAAAGTTAGCGAGTAGCCCTGATTTAGCCGTGAGAATGTAAAACCTCAGGCTTCCAGTCGTGACAAATAATGTTTACAGTTCAATTTCATGTACCTTTTCCAAGCTTTCCCATTAGAGAACTGACCTCATACCTTTCGTCGTTGTTTATCTTTAGTGCAACTCTGCCTTATATGACAGGAAGAGGAGATCCTTTTTGATGGAGACCACAGTTATAACTGGCAGGAAGCAAGGCATCGACTCAAACTACATGACAACAGTGGCTACACTTCAAAAGTACTTCATTGGCTGTAAAGAGCTTTGGGACGTCGGTGACCGTGAAAGGCGCTATATAAATGCAAGTCTGTCTTTCTTTCTTTTTATCCCCAAAGATAACACTGTCCAAAGAAGTACAACACTACTGAGAGTTTGTACGGACTTGAAGAGGTCCAGGTCCACCTCTTTTGGCCAGATGAACTCTCTTTGCCTGCCTTTTCACCACAGCTCTCTAATTGTCTCTTGAAGCCATTAATACCGTTTATTGGGTGAGAATATTCTGCCCGACTTCCCTTCTTGCTCTTTACCTTGTGTCCCCTGGTGTTTGAACCCTTCACCTTAGTTAACACCCTTGGTAATGCCTAATAAAAAGGGTTGTTTTCTCACTAGGTCCTGATCGGTTGTATTTGTGAATATTCCAACTGTAATTCTGGGATCTTGCTTAAAATGGAGCAGGTAATCCAATCAGCAACGTCTTACCTCCTCAGCAGAAGTTTGGGATGGTTCTTGCTCTCCAAGTTCTTGTCAATAAGGTCAGAAAGCAGCTGCTTCAAGACATCGGTGGCGTACTCGAGCTTAGTCTGAAGGACGGTCATGATTAGCGAAGCGACGTTCCCCCGATCCCTCATGGAGAAGCTCCGCTGTGACTCCAGCGTCCGGATGAAAGTCAATAAGAAGACCTTGTTGTTGATGAGCTGCCCAAACAGCGTCAAGCCCTTCTCCACTCGCTCTTGTCTGTATCCAGGAACCTTGGGGGGAAAGCAATGATATCAAATCAACAAGCCAGCTCCCAGGCAGCCTTTCTTGTATTGTTCACCCTAAGCTCTCCCCTACCGCTACCAACACAATAACCTGGTGTTGGTGCGCGTAGCATTGCTTATAGCAATATATACAGCTGGATTAATATATGCTACTCCAGATGCAATGTATGCAAAATGTAGAACATGCAAACCAGTGTTAAAATCTGAGAAAAATCATTTACAAAAAGAAAACTATTGGCCTTGCTGAGTGCCATCAACTCCAAAGACAGAAACGTTTATCTCTATGTTTCATAATGATTTGGTGTATATAAGAAAACAAGAGGTTTTAGGAACAGATCATTAATGCCCAACAATTCCCCGCCAGCCTTTTCACCACATCCCTCAATCCCTTCTCTCTCTGAGAGGTACTTGAAACCATCTCTTGAACGCATTTACACTGGTTCGTGCTGTCCAAGTTCTGCTCAATACGTTCAGAAAGCAGCTGTTTCAAGACATCCGTGGCATACTCAATAGGGTTTGCCAAGCCTCCAGGATCGTCCTGGAGTCTCCTGGAGTTAATGAGCGATCTCCTGGACGCTGCTGCGAGCAATACCCAGGAGGAAAACCATAGGGGCGTTAAAAAGAGTTTTCTTCACCTTCCTTGAAAGCTTTTAGTTTATTGGTTGTAAAAATATTGGAGAAGGCACAAAAGGGTTGTTTGACTGGGCAGGGCGGTTGGAGGCAGGAGGTCGAGTGATGAAACCACCAGGAATGCATCCAACCAGAGTTGGCGACCCGAATACCAATGTTCCTTTTAAGCTCTGGAGCTCCCGCGCAGCCGACTCACCGGCTTTGAAATGGGAAAAACGGCGCGTGCGCGGTATTTTGAATAGGCCGCGCACCGAAAACAAATTAAAGGCAACATTGCCTAGTACTCGAGCTTAGTTTAAAGAACGGTTGATTAACGAAGCAACATTTATACTGTTTGCTTCAATAGCCTTCTCTGTTAACTTAATTCACAACTCAGTTATCATAGAATCATAGCATGATACAGCACAGAAGGAGGCCATTCGGCCCCTCGAGCCTGCTCCGCCATTTAATGAGATCATGGCTGATCTGATCTTGGGCTCAGCTCCATTTCCCGGCCCGCTCCCCATAACCCATCACTCCCTTATCGTTCAAAAATCTGTCTATCTCCACCTTAAATATGTTCAATGACCCAGCCTCAACAGCTCTCTGGGGCAGAGAATTCCACAGATTTACGACCCTCAGAGAAGAAATTCCTCCTCATCTCCGTTTTAAATGGGCGACCATTGAATAATAATAATCCTTTCAGGCAGTACATTCCAGATCATAAAAACTCTCTGCGCAAATAAAATTCTCATCTCGCCTCTGGTTCCTCCAGTCACATCAATAATGAGAAGAAAAAAAAGATAAAGCCGTATTACATGTGGGAAATAATTTTTCTTGCTGTGGATTATCTCTCAGTTTCTCTAGATGTCTCGTCTATTATGTGCGTGGACTTCTAACGCTGCACTGTTACCTCATGGTCCTCCTACGGGCACCTCTTGAGCTGAAAATTGAGTTGTGTTGATTGCTCGAGAACAATCCCAAGTGCAACAAAGCTCACATCCACTTGAATTTCGTTCCAAATGCCTGATGAAAGTTACCATCAATGCAAAACACTAACATCATGCACACCTCTTTTTAGAATTTGTCGATGATGGTATTGCCCCTTTTATATTTTTTGTGTTCACCAGTGTTAGCACAGAATCAAGCACTCTTAAATTAGGTACAGCATGAGTTAGAGGCTGAGCAAAGCTCTCTGTAATCTGCCCCAGTGATGTACCTTCAGTCCTAACCTACTGCACTGTGACACCCTTCAATCTCTTACAGTGAACCATTCTTTACTCTCTCTGCCCATACCCATCAGGAACCACACTGAGTCTGGCCAAACTCCTCTCACAAAATCAACAGGGCCATTCGGTGTTTCCTCGCTCATTCATCAAGGTCCCCCCCACCACCCATCACAGCTGCTTCTTAAATGAGCCCAGGTGTTTTTCTCTCCCACTAACCTGTCCAAAAGGCCATTCCAAATATCGATCACTCTGTGTGAGGAGGAACTTTTTGACACCAGCCCTAAACTTGCCTTTTGCTGGTTTGAACCTCTCCCTCCTATTCCTTGTCATGGTTTAATTTGCAGTCATGCTCCAGATTTCTATACCATTTACTATCATAGATACCTCTTATGAGGTCCCCGTCAGTCACTTCCATTCATCACTGAAAAGTCTAACTTTCTCCTTGGAACTCAGTCCTCTGAGATGCTTAGGATTGGTCGTGTGGTTACCCTCTGAACCAACTCCAAGGCGTCAACTTGACATAGGGGCCTTGCAGTCAACAGGCTGAAAGAGACCTTCCTCACAGCAGTCTGGGTCAGCTTTGAACCTAGGCCCCAGAGAGGAAGGACCAGTGCCTAATCCCCTGCACCACCCAATGTTCCTTGGTGTCCTGGGGCCAATATTTATCCCTCAATCAACACCACTAAAAAACAGATGATCTGGTCATTATCACATTGCCGTTTGTAGGAGCTTGCTGTGTGCAAATTGGCTGCCGCGTTTCCTACATTACAACAGTGACTACACTTCAAAAAAAGTACTTCATTGGTTGTAAAGCGCTTTGGGACGTCCTGAGGTCATGAAAGGCACTGTACAAATGCAAGTCTTTCTTTCTTTAAATAACATCAGAGGTTTGCGGAGTGTTGAATGAGTGCAGTTACTTAGTACCAGTTTTATGAACTTGCTCAAGTGGGGAATTCAGTGAGGGGAAAGTTGAGAAATGCCAACATTAGCTCCATTATACCTTATTAAGAGCTTCCTATGAATGCCCGGGGCAACAGTGCAGGTTAGAGCTGCAGAATTTAAATTGAGCTTGAATCCCTTTTGAAGCTCTTGGCATCACAAGCATTTCCACCCCCTTGTAACCTCATTAACAAGCTGATGGCTTGGTGATTTTTGAAGTAATTTTTCTGTGGTAAATAAGACTAAGTATTATGTTTATGAAAATGAAGCGGTTTATAAATAATTACGAGCCATACTTTCTACTCCGGTGGAACAATCCTGTGTCGAAAGCCCGAGGCAAAATATATCGCAGGAACTTTTATTGCCAATCACGCCTGACTGCAGTTAATTAGGAAAGCAATTCAGAAATGGACAGTGTCTGGGACCTGATTTGATTCTGCCGTTTAAGAGGTGCCTTGTGATTTAGTTCAGATTCAGGAAATGGTGAAGCACTAAAACGGATTTAAAGTGACAGCATCCGATGCACCGAATTGTCACTCAAAACTATCCCGACCGCTAGTTTCCCCGAGTGCGCCGTGGCAAAAATTTTATGCCGGAAACCTGAGATTAAAAAGCAGAAAATGTTGGAAAGTTGGGGAGCAGGTCGAGGTAGCACCTTCGGATGTGGCTGCAGAGATAGTGGATGCATTGGTTGCAATATACCAAAATTCCCTGGACTCTGGCGAGGTCCCAGCGGATTGGAAAACCGCAAATGTAACACCCCTATTTAAGAAAGGAGGGAGAGAGAAAGCAGGAAACTATAGACCAGTTAGCCTAACATCTGTCGTTGGGAAAATGCTGGAGTCCTTCATTAAGGAAGCAGTAGCAGGGCATTTAGAAAATCTTAACATAGTCAAGCAGAGTCAGCATGGTTTTATGAAAGGGAAATCATGTTTAACAAATTTGCTGGAGTTCTTTGAGGATGTAACGAGCAGGGTGGATAAAGGTAAACCAGTGGATGTGGTGTATTTGGATTTCCAGAAGGCATTCGATAAGGTGCCACATAAAAGGTTACTGCACGAGATAAGAGCTCACGGAGTTGGGGGTAATATATTAGCATGGATAGAGAATTGGCTAACTAACAGAAAGCAGAGAGTCGGGATAAATGGGTCATTTTCCAGTTGGCAAACAGTAACTAGTGGGGTGCCACAGGGATCGGTGCTGGGGCCGCAACTATTTACCATCTACATTAATGACTTGGATGAAGGGACCGAGTGTAATGTAGCCAAGTTTACGGATGACACAAAGATGGCTGGGAAAGCAAGTTGTGCAGAGGACTCAAAGAATCTGCAAAGGGATATAGACAGACTAAGTGAGTGGGCAAACATTTGGCAGATGGAGTATAATGTGGGAAAGTGCGAGGTTATCCACTTTGGCAGGAAAAAAAAGCAAATTATTATTTAAATGGAGAGAGATTACAAAATGCTACAGTTCAGAGGGACCTGGGGGTCCCTGTGCATGAAACACAAAAAGTTAGCATGCGGGTACAGCAAGTAATCAAAAAGGCAAATGGAATGTTGGCCTTCATTGCAAGGGGGTTAGAGTATAAAAGTAGGGAAGTCCTGCTACAACTGTGCAGGGTATTGGTGAGACCACACCTTGAGTACTGCGTACCGTTTTGGTCTCCTTATTTAAGGAAGGATATACTTGCATTGGAGGCAGTTCAGAGACGATTCACTAGGTTAATTCCAGAGATGAAGGGGTTTGACTTATAAAGAAAGGTTGAGCAGGCTGGGCCTATACTCATTGGAATTTAGAAGAATGAGAGGTGATCTTATTGAAACACATAAGATACTGATGGGGCTCGACAAGGTAGATGCATAGAGGATGCTTCCCCTCGTGGGGAAATCTAGAACTCAGGGGCACAGTCTCAGAATAAAGGGTCGCCCTTTTAGAACTGAGATGAGGAGGAATTTCTTCTCTCAGAGGGTCGTAAATCTGTGGAATTCTCGGCCCCAGAGAGCCTTGGAGGCTGGGTCATTAAATACATTTAAGGTGGAGATAGACAGATTTTTGCAAGATAAGGGAGTGAAGGGTTATGGGGAGCGGGCAGGGAAGTGGCTTCGAGCCCTAGATCAGCCATGATCTGATTGAATGGCGGAGCAGGCTCGAGGGGCCAAGTGGCCTATTCCTGCTCCTATTTCTTATGTTCTTACGATGAAAGCCCAACCCCTCCAGTTTCCATCAACGAGTGAGGCTGACTGGCCTCAGTTAGAATACGGTGTCCAGCTTTGTTCCCTCACATGGTGGGTGATATTACATGGAATGTACAGCACAGAAACAGGCCATTCGGTCCAACTGGTCTATGCCGGTGTTTATGCTCCACACGAGCCTCCTCGCACCCCTCTTCATCTAACCCTATCAGCATTTCCTTCTATTCTTTTCTCCCTCATGTGCTTATCTAGCTTCCCCTTAAATGTGTCTATGCTAGTTGCCTCAACTACTCCTTGTGGTAGCGAGTTCCACATTCTCACCGCTCTCTGGGTAAAGAAGTTTCTCCTGAATTCCCTATTAGATTTATTGGTGACTATCTTATATTTATGGCCCCTAGTTTTGCTCTCCCTCACAAATGGAAATATCTTCTTTCGTCTACCCTGTGAAAGCCTTCATAACTTTAAAGACCCCTCAACCTTCTCTTTGCTACAGAAAAGAGCCCCAGCCTGTTCAGCCTTTATTGATAGGTATATCCTCTCAGTTCTGATATCATCCTTGTGAATCTTTTTTGCACCTTCCCCAGTGCCTCTATTTCCTTTTTATAATATGGAGACCAGAACTGTGCACAGCAACTCCAAGTGTGGTCTAACTAACCTTCTGAGGCTTTGGAAAGGGTCACACGATAAATTCCCAGTTTGAAGCCTCTTAGATACCAAGACAGGCTCACAAAGAGCTGGGTCTCTACACTTCAGAGAAACGTAGACTTGGGGCTGATTTGATCGAGGTTTATAAGATGGTGAAGGGAATAGATTCTGTTTGTGTCGACAATTTGTTTCAACTAAATAAGTTAGGGAGGACCAGGGGTCACAATGTCAAGTTATACAAGGTCAGAATTAGGTTAGATGTTAGGAGGTGGTTCTCCTTTACCAGAGAATAGTGGACCTGTGGAACAGGCTGTCAGCTCGTGCGGTGAATGCTGATCCGCCTCAACTATTACAGCGAGTTTCACATTCTCACCACTCACTAGGTAAAGTAATGCCTCCTGAATTCCCCATTGGATTTATTAGTGACTCTCTTATATTTACGGCCTCATAGTTTTGGTCTCCCCCACAAGGGGAAACATCTTCTCTACGTCTACCCTATCGAACCCCCTTCATAATTCTGAAGACTTCTATCAGGACTACATTGCTCTGCTCGATGTGAAGACTATTTTTTTGTGTTAAAACTAGAAACATGGCTTCCATCTTTACCATAAATCAGTGCTTCACTGGATGGAGGACACAATATGGAGCAAGAACAAAAAAAGTTTATGGTTTTCCATACAGACTGCAGCATCTGACACATTAGACCCCCTGTGACCCCACCTCATTGTCTTAGCTGTATTTTGCTATGTCTTTGATATAATGTCTTCCTGACTGACCTGATTGTCTCTCTGCCGAGGTGTGATAAAAGGCAGTCAGAAAGATTAACTGTAGTCGTCTGGCATTGTTCTCTGCACAGGCATTGTTCTCTGTCTATATATGCTTTGCCGATTTGTATTTCTTCACTTCACCTGACGAAGGAGCAGCAGCTCCGAAAGCTTGTGATTTCAAATAAAACTGTTGGACTATAACCTGGTGCTGTGCGACTTCTCACTTTTGTCCACCCCAGTCCAACACCGGCATCTCCGCATCAAAAAAAATTGAAGGGAAGGTAGACAGTGGCCGATTTTATGAATGGCCACTGCCGACGGCAAAGGAAACCGCGGCACGGTAGTTTATGACTGTGACCCCATGTCCTAGACTGAGAGCTCGGGCTGTACAGGGAGACTGAGAGCTCGGGCTGTACAGGGAGACTGAGAGCTCGGGCTGTACAGGGAGACTGAGAGCTCGGGCTGTACAGGGAGACTGAGAGCTCGGGCTGTACAGGGAGACTGAGAGCTCGGGCTGTACAAGGAGACTGAGAGCTCGGGCTGTACAGGGAGACTGAGAGCTCGGGCTGGTTGCAAACAGACAAAAATGGCAGCCGGTGACATCCAGCCGCCATAACAACCATGTAGCACCCCTTTGAGGTACTAGCACGGTCTTGTTTATATCAGGGCACTATCTCCGAGGGCAGCACTGGGTACAAGATAAGCAGCAAATCTCCAATGGGATGCTCACTAAAATGAGATTGTTTGGACCCTGTAAATGGAACAGTGATAAATGAGTTAAGTAAAACCGAGTCGCAATCATTATTTGATTAAAAATGTAAAAGTTTTTCTATCCAATAATAGAAAAGAATAAGCTAAACTTCTGCCAGTAGAGACTCAAAAAGATTTGAGTTCCGACTGAAATCCTGGCAGGGTTGAGCAATCAGACATCAAACAGAGGACGGCTATGCTCCACTGAACTGATCCCACTTAAGAGGAGAACGGTCGCTCTGGGGTACTTTACATACAAGTACTCCCGAAATGAAGTCAGTCAGTGCAAGGAGGCGATCGCACAAGTCTCTGGTATTTATCAGACTACATTCATTTAAATAACGGTGGAAATAGAAAGAGGATGACGACTGGACATGGGACGAGGGGGACGCGCAGGCAATCTGTAAAGCTATGAATAATGGTCTAGTTAAGTGGTTCTGCCACTTGCTGGGCAAAGAATTCAGCTTCCAAGAACCATGATACTGGGCTGCTTAGAAGAATCCAAGTGACAGAAAATAAATAGCCAGCGAAGGAGGAAATTGGTTCTGTTGCCCAGTCCACAGCTTACAGCCTCTTTTATCGAACCAATTGAAACATGGACGATTATGTTTCACACTGCAGTTTATTTTCCCGCACGTTTGTTTCCCTTCTTGGTTCAAAAGCCGAGAGGGCAGTTGGCTACCCTACCCCCAGACCGCTGCTGGTCCAGCCTTCGAACTATCTAACAGCAGTGCTGCAAGATCCCCCCTCGCCCATTTACTTTTCCACCACTCCTCCTTATCCTCCCCCTCCTCCCCACCCATAGTGGGTCGAGCTCTCGCCCCCCACCCCCCGTGTCAGAAGGTTGTGGGTTCGAGTCCCACTCCAGAGACTTCAGCACAAGATTCTAGGCTGACACTCCCAGTGCAGTGCCGAGGGAGTGCTGCACTGTCGGAGGTGCTGTCATTTGAATGAGACATTAAGTCGAGGCCCCGCCTGTCCTCTTAAGTGGATGTAAAAGATCCCATGGCATTATTTTGAAGAAGAGCAGGCGAGTTTTCCCTGGTGTCCTGGGGCCAAAATTGATCTCTCAAGCAACATCACTAAAACAGATGATCTGGTCATTTATCACATTGCTATTTGTGGGACCTTGCTGTGCATAAATTGGCTGACGCGTTTCCTACATTACAACAGTGATTACACTTCAAAAAAGTACTTCACTGACTGTAAAGCGCTTTGGGACGTCCTGAGATTGTGAAAGGCGCTGGAGAAATGCAAGATCTTTCTTTCTTCACTGTGGGGATGTCTGATACCAGGTCCCGACTGAGCTGAGGAAGTGGGAACTCCCAGAGTAGGGAGGGGTTCCTTGCACCTCCTCCCCCCACCCCGGCTCCACCAGCCGCCACCCTCTGGCATAATTTGTCTCGTGTACAGGGTGGGTGGGAGGTTCTGCCCCTTACAAACTTCCCCTGGAAAATCCCAGAAAAAGCACAACCGGAGTTATGGCTGGAGGTCAGAACGTCTGAGGAAATTCGGGAGCCAATGATCCCAGCTGTCGATGCATAATGCAACTCTCATTCCAGTGCCCCCCCATCGACATGATGTTTATAGTGTGTGGATAAGGAGGGGTCAGAGCAATATTAATATACCACCAATAGGGTTTTAATGTAGCTTGGGAGGGTGGGCTATGCATCAGCCTAAGCTCCCTGTTGTGCCAAAGTAGATGTACAAGGTGGCACCAGAGAGGTTTACCAAGTGGTAAATGGTATAGAAAATGAACACACAGCACACTACTTCAAACAGGGTCGCTCTGGATGGGTGACCCAGGTTTGGCCGATGGCCGTCCAAATCTTTCTCATCTACCAACTCCTCGATTTTAAAATTCTCATCCTTGTGTGCAAACCCCTCCACGGACTTGCCCCTTCCTATCTCTAACCTCCCCCAGCCCGACAAGCCTCGGAGGTCTCTGCGCTCCTCCAATTCGAGCCTCTTATGCACCCCCTCCACCCCACCACTGGCGGCCGCGCTGTCAGCCGTAGGCTCTGGAATCCCCTCTCTAAACCTCGCCGCCTCTCTACCTCTCTCTCTCCTCCTTTAAGATGCTCCCTAAAACCTACCTCCTTGACCAAGCTTTTGGTCAACTGTCCGAATAAATCCAGGGTGTCAAATTCGCTCTTATTACTCTCCTGTGAAACACCTCGGAACGCTTTGTTACGTTGAAAGCGCTATATAAATGCAAGCTGTTGTTGGTGTCTCATGATCTGCACCAAGTAAATTTATAGCGGCCTCTCACAAACTCCAGGGTCCGGAGTACACATGTTAACAGATGTTAATGTAATTAACGCGTGTTAATTACATTCTAAATATTCAATCAGAGGCAGAGAATGGCAATTTACACGGGTGAACAGAGTGAGAGTTTCTGGGCCACGAGAACGCCTAGGATATCAGTTGTACAGTACAGCCAACCCTAAAGAATAATTAACTAGCCCACAGCGTAACACCCCCCTTCATTATAATCCTCCCTGACACACTCCAGACTGCAGTACAACCTGTCTTGTTTATTTATTTTTTGTTCGTTCATGGGATGTGGGCGTCGCTAGCAAGGCCAGCATTTATTGCCCATCCCTAATTTCCCTCGAGAAGGTGATGGTGAGCCGCCTTCTTGAACCGCTGCAGTCCGTGTGGTGTAGGTACTCCCACAGTGCTGTTAGGGAGGGAGTTCCAGGATTTTGACCCAGCGACGATGAAGGATCGGCGATATACTTCCAAGTCAGGATGTTGTGAGACTTGATGGGGAACTTGGGAGGAGACGGTGTTCTCATGCGCCTGCTGCCCCTTGTCCTTCTAGGTGGAAGAGATCGCGGGTTTGGGAGGTGCTGTCGAAGAAGCCTCGGCGAGTTGCTGCAGTGCATCTTGTAGATGGTACACACTGCAGCCACGGTACGCCGGTGGTGGAGGGAGTGAATGTTTAAGGTGGGGGGATGGGGTGCCAATTAAGTGGGCTGCTTTTCCCTGGGCTCCATTACTCAGAGAGAACCTCTTACAATCATAGCAGCTTAAGAGGCTTTTGCTGCCCCTCTCCTGGTATGTAAAGTACCCCAGAGGGCTGTGGAGGCTCAGTCGTTGAGTAGATTCAAGGCAGAGATCGACAGATTTTTGGATATTATGGGAGTCAAGGGATATGGGCATAGTTCAGGAAAGTGGAGATGAGGTAGAAGATCAGCCATGATCTTATTGAATGGCGGAGCAGGATTGAAGGGCCGAATGGCCTACTCCTGATCCTATTTCTTATGTTCTTATGTCTTCCTCATCAAGGCCACGCTACACGGTGACTAAATGACGCATTACACGAGATTCTAGTGTTTACATCCGTTTATAATGAGGCCCACTAGCCTACGGTGACCAAACAGGTGAAATTCCCTTCATATTAGATGGCTTTTGAGCAGCATTTTGGAGATTAGGTTCCACTATCCCATCCAATTTGCTGTGGAAAATGGAAATCGGGGGCTTTGTTCATGCTCTTTGCCGGCTTTATAGGGAATGAGATCAGAAACGAGCAATAAGATAGTTATTACAAACACATGGAAAGAAGGGCAAGACTGCCAGGTCCATTCATGCTCACCACACCCTTAGACAGTGTAGCCTCTTGTACCACTGTCGTCGACCACTAGGAGTGCTAACTCTTGGAGTAGGCAAAAGAAAAGTGACCAATTTAAATGTCAGGAAACATTCTGGGAGATTCCTCTGCGACTCCCATAAATAAATCAAGCAAGATCCCAATGTGACTACTTATTGATTGTTTCTTTCCCCACCTCCATCGCTTTGTACTCGTTAATAATCTCCATCAGCACCCTATCTCCAGAAACATGAACATGTTGTGACTATGACCTTTGAAGCACTGCACATGCACGATCCTGAGGGCGAATAACTCTGTGTTGCCAATGGGGCCCGGAATCTACTCTACAAGAGTCAATTCACACTGAACTACATTTGCTCCAGTTTTGGCCACTCACTTAATCTATCAATGTCCCTTTGCAAATTCCTGCTCCCAGCTACACTGCTTACTGTGCCGCCTAACTTAGTGTCGCCAGCAAACTTGGATATGCGGCTCTTTATTCCTTCATCCAAGTCATCTGACCATAGAACTTCACCAGAGGGCCCCCCCTCCTCCATTGGCACTGAGGCCAACTGTAGAGTTTTAACTGCTGTTGCATCTAAGATCAGAGAGCTCAGCGCACAGCTGGGATCAAAGCTGGGACTCGCCAGGTTCGGTTGGCAGTGAATTTAACGGACTGAGCCATCTGGGGAAGTTCCACCATCAAATACTTAGGAGAAGGAACAGAGAGCCATATATCCAAGCTTGCTGATAACACTGAGTCAGAAGAATGACCTCCTCTGGTCCCACAACTACAGGTTAGAGGAGGCTAGAAATTTCTGTCAGTGATGTTACTGTGCAAACATTTAAAGTGCTCCCATCACAGCCCCTTCCAGAGGTGTCAGCCTGTTTTAAATGTGACTGGTTTAATCCGTACTCGGCACTGAGCTCAAGGCTGTAATCTACATTCCGGGTTAAGATGATTCTTGGAAACCACTTGTGCTGTGGTTTTGCAGTCATGGTACAACATGATGCGGAGATGCCAGTGTTGGACTGGGGTGGACAAATGTGAGAAGTCGCACAACACCAGGTTATAGTCCAACAGTTTTATTTGAAATCACAAGCTTTCGGAGCGCTGCTCCTTCGTCAGTTGAAGGAGCAGCGCTCCGAAAGCTTGTGATTTCAAATAAAACTGTTGGACTATAACCTGGTGTTGTGCGACTTCTCACAATGGTACAACATGACAGTTATATGGCACCCACAATTAGACCAAGAACTCTCTCCCAAATATCTATTATATGTAGAATGTAGTCTTTCTTTGTCCTTCTTCCACCTCCTGTCTGTTCCCTTCATCTGACATCACAACCATCAGTCTTGGCTCAGTGGGTAGCACTCTCGCCTCTGAGTCTGAAGGTCGTGGGTTCAAGTCCCACGCCCAGGACTTGAGCACAAAATCTAGGCTGACAATCCAGTGCAGTACTGAGGCAGTGCTGCACTGTCGGAGGTGCCGTCTTTCGGATGAGATGTTAAATTGAGGCCCCCACCTGCCCTCTCAGGTGGATGTAAAAGATCCCGGGCACTATTCGAAGAAGAGCAGGGGAGTTATCCCCAGTGCCCCGGCCAATATTTATCTCCGAACCAACATCACGAAAACAGATGATCTGATCATTATCACATTGCTGTTTGTGGGACCTTGCTGTGCGCAAATCAGCTGCTACACTTCTTGCATTACAACAGTGACTACACTTCAAAAGTACTTCATTGGCTGTAAAGAGCTTTGGGACATCTTGAGATCGTGAAAGGTGTTAGATAAATCCTTTCCTTCTTTTGTATCTCTGTTTTTCTCTCCCTCCCATTTCTCTTTGCTTCCATCTCCCTCTTCTCTCTCCCCGTCACTCTTTCTCTCCTGTTCGCTGCACCCCCGCCCTCACTCTCTTCCTCCCTCTTCACCCTCCTCTCTTAGAACCGTAGAAAATCGCAGCACAGAAGGGGGCCACTCCAACCCATTGTGCTCGTCAGAAGTATAAATGGTAGGAGGACGTAAGCCGCGTTACAGGCAATGCTCCCTCTAAGCTGTGCGGCTGCGCAGTAGTGGGAAAGGTCCCGCGCGGGTCGCTCACCGGCTTCTCCATTGTAAATACCGCGCATGCGCGGAAACTTAAAGGGACCACGCACTTAAAGAAACAGGCCGCGCAGAACAACGTGCAGCTTTCAGGGAACATTGGTTACAGGCCGTTCAAGGAGGCCCATCGGACATGAACTATCTGCTCTCTCCTGCTTCCAGAATCCGCTTACCTCCAACTCTCGGAGAACAGGATGGTCTTCGATTCCTGGGAAGAGAACTCGCATGGTGTAAGTCCGGTAATCTAGGAAGGGGATCCCCGTCCCATCCAAATCGCTGGTCAGCTCGTTGATGTCCGTTTGAAGCTCTGCAAAGGCTGCCGGAGAAGAGCGTCGCGGAATTAAAAGGGCTCGGCAAGAAACACGCGACCCTATTAATTACACAGCCATTAACAAAATGAACACAATTAAACATGCTGATTAGGATAATGATGGCTTGTCTACTAAAAGCAATTAGAAATTATTACTTTGGTTTTTTTTAGTCTCACCCCTCTGGATCTTACAGACTGAGGTCTGTGCCAAAGATGATGAATATCAGGAATCGCAGAGTCTTGTTCTACCCTATTTGGTACAATTTTAAAGGGAGTGCAGGAACAGCGAGACCCGGGGGCTTAACGTACGCAAGTCTTTGATGGAGACAGGACAAATTGAGGAGGCTGTTAAAAAAAAGGATTATGGGTTTCCTTGGCTTCATTAATAGACATGATGCGGAGATGCCGGTGTTGGACTGGGGCGCTCCGAAAGCTTGTGATTTCAAATAAAGCTGTTGGACTATAACCTGGTGTTGTGCGACTTCTCACTTTCATTAATAGAGGCACAGAGTACAAAACCAAAAAAGTTATGCTAAACCTAAATCCGAAAGACGGCACCTCCAACACTGCAGCACTCCCTCAGTACTGCACTGGAGTGTCAGCCTAGATTTTTGTGCTCAAGTCTCTGGAGTGGGACTTGAACCTACAACCTCTGACTCGGAGGCGAGAATCATAAAGGGATATCTTTCATAGAATCATAGAATGATGTAGCACAGAAGGAGGCCATTCGGCCCATCGTGCCTGTGCCGGCTCTTTGGTAGAGCTCTCCAATTAGTCCCACTCCCCCTGCTCTTTCCCTAGAGCCCTGTCATTTCTTTCCCTTCAAGTATTTATCCAATTCCCTTTTGAAAGTTATTATTGAATCTGCTTCCACCGCCCTTTTGGGCAGTGCATTCCAGATCACAACAACTCACTGTGTAAAAATATGTTTCCTCTTGTTGCCTCTGGTTCTTTTGCCAATTACCTTAAATCTGTGTCCTCTGGTTTCTGACCCTTCTGCCACTGGAAACAGTTTATCCTTATTTACTCTATCAAAACCATTCATGAATTTCAAAACCTCTATTAAATCTCCTCTTAACCATCCCTACTCTAAGGAGAACAACTCCAGTTTCTCCACGTAACTGAAGTCCCTCATCCCTGGTACCATTCCAGTAAATCTCTTCTACCCCCCCGCCCCCCCAAAGCCTTGACATCCTTCCTAAAGTGTGGTGCCCAAAATTGAACACAATAGCTGAGGCCTAACCAATGTTTTATAGCATAATTTCCTTGCTTTTGTACTCTATGCCTCTATTAATCACACCTCGGCAGATAAACAGTCAGGATGATTTAATTTAGTTGTCTGCAATTGTAAGGTACACATGCATTGTTCTCTATCTATATATGCTTTGGCGATTCTGTATCTTTTTACTTCACCCGACGAAGGAGTAGTAAGCTCCGAAAGCTTGTGATTTCAAATAAAACTGTTGGACTATAACCTGGTGTTGTGCAACCTCTCTATTAATAAAGCCATATGCTTTAACAGCCTTCTCAACTTGTCCTGCCACCGCCATTGATTGATATACATACACGCCCAAGTCTCTCAGTTCCTGCAACCACTTTAAAATTGTGCCATTTAAGTTTATATTGCCTCTCCTCATTCTTCCTACCAAAATGTATCACTTCACACTTCTCTGCATTAAATTGAATCCGTCATGTGTCTGCCCATTTCACCAGTCTGTCTCTGTCTATCCTGAAGTCTGTTACTATCCTCCTCATTGTTTACTACATTTCCGAGTTTCGTGTCCTCTGCATCTTTGAAATTGTGCCCTGTACACCCAAGCCCAGGTCATTAATATATATCAAAAAGAGCAGTGGTCTTAACACCGACCCCTGGGGAACACCACTGGATACGTCCTTGGGCTTAATGGCCTTTTTCCTCATTCTGAGGTTCCAATAAAATATAAAAGAGCTGTGTTTATAGTTAGTTTACAACCAGCCATGAAATGGCTGTATGGACCTTACGCGAAGAGTGGTGGAACAGCTATATTGATTGCTTTCATATGTGCTGAAAGGACACTGCAAAAAGCTTTGACAAAAGGTAAGGCCGCAGCGCAAGATTACCTTCTTTACATTCCAGGGCTACCCGTGACTCCAGGTTATCCATCTGCATCTGCAGTCTCTTCAGCGTCAAATCGCTCTCCCGAGATTTCCTCTTGTAGGCGATCAGTACCACGATGATGAAGATGATGAGGAGCCCCCCAGCCGCTCCGATGCTGATTATGGCCGGGAAGCTCAGTGGGCTGTCTGGGAAAATGTGCACGGTGCCAGGTGAGTACTCCAGGCCTCCGACCCGCGCCTGAATGGGAAGAAGTCAGCTCATTATTATTAACAAAGGTCGGCTAGGGATAGGCCCAGCTCAACAGGAATGACTTTGTCGGGGAGGTGGTGGAACGTTTGATGGTCATTGATTCTGTAATAACTAGATAGATAGGTAGATAGAGATAGAAAGGCAGACAGGGAGAAAGATAGACAGACAACAGAAATACAGATAGATTAGACAAAAAGAAACTGGATGGACAGACCAACAACAGAAACATATATGCTCTGTGCTCTTTCTGACGTTGAAGGGTTTGGGGAAGTCGCACACAAATAAACCGAACAGTTGTCGCCAGGATTTTACTCCATTTCTGTGTGAAAACATTAAAAAAAAACAGTAATGTTTCTTGAATGACGCCATTATATAAATAATTAGCATTGAATGGATTTATCAGATTATATCACTGAAAAAATGTTGCCGTTAATGTTCTGTAATTGATGGGATATAACCTCAGGGCCCAGTCAGTAAAGATAAATCTAACCACTTTGTCTCTGGCTGTTTATCTGACCATCCATCATTGCATCCACCCACCTCTCTCTCTATAGTATAAGAGTGGTGAACTGTCTGGATCTTTCTGTCTGTCTGTCTGGATATTAGCTGTCTGGGTCCATCGGTCTGGCTGTTTTCCTATCTGTGTATTTTAATTTACAGCACAGAAATAGGTGTTCCGGCCCAACAAGTCCATGCTGGTGTTTATGCTCCACACGAGCCCTCCTCCCACCCTACTTCATCTCACCCTACCAGCATATCCTTATATTCCTTTCTCCCGCACGTACTTATCTAGTTTCCCCTTAAAGGCACCTGTGCTATTCGCCTCAGCCATTCCTTGTGGTATGGAATGAGTTCTGCATTCTAACCACTTTCAGGGTAAAGAAGTTTCTTCTGAATTCCCTATTGGATTTATTGGTGACTATCTTATATTTATGTCTTCTAGTGTTGGACTGCCCAACAAGTGGAAACATCTTCTCTACGTCTACCCTCTCGGAGCAGAAGAGGACTTTCTGCCCCCCACGTTTGTATGTGGAGGAGGCCCCATTTTTCCGCATTCGGTGACCGCACTTAACCTCAGCCTCTCCCCTTTATTTTGAAAAGGTAGCTTCGATGAACAATTAAGATTAAAACAAAGACATGGCCTGCATCGTAGACACTCCTTGCATAGCACGTGCAGCATCAACAGCTGGCTGGACCTACCACAGTGGGCAACATGGAGGCTGTGCCACACAGTGTTCGGAGTAGACTGCTTCAGGAGTCCAGCAGCCTGAAATCCTCTTCCCCACCTCTGCCCACCACCCCCTCCCCGGGTTTCTCATCAGCTCTGTCGAAGACATTATCTGCAGCCAGCCCTCTGGTACTTCACCCAAGTAGCCACTCTTCATGCGGGAGCCTCTACCTTGAGCAGGCTATTCTGCTCTGGTGGTGCCTTGCAACCAAGCCTGACTTTATGTTCACCCAGCATCCACGCGTACAATTTCCAACAGGCGTCACTGGATACCAATCAAGAGCCGGGAATTCTGGCTAACATTCCCTACTGCTCCCCAACCTCCACTCCTTCCCCAGCCTTGGGACATTAAGACCAACTGGAATGCTCCATCGCTGCCCTGACTGCGCTGAGGGATCAGCTCTGGGGGCTTCTTGTTCTGTACGGCTCAGTTGCACAGTCTGGTGACTTTCATGACAGGACAACAACAGCTCCCGAGATTATCAAGTGAAATGGTGCTGATAGTTGGAATAGGCCAGACCGGAGCAGAAAATGTTGACACCACTCGATCGCCAGGTGAATAACCACCAAACCAAAAGCTTCAGTCTTTGCCTGCGAAAACCCCGACTCACCAGTACCCTGTGCCGTCCGGTAAGATTTGGAGACTCGCACAGGAGCTGAGTGTCCGACACCGTAACGGTACACGGCTTCTCTCCGATCAGCACAGTGTAATTCAGCTTCATGTTACCAGCGGCAGCAGAAGGGATGAGGTTCCGGCCCTGTGATTTGAAAGGAAAAAAAAAAAACAAGAAATAAGTTTGACAAGAATAACAACTGAGGTTAAGGTTCATAGAAACATTAGAAACATAGAAGATAGGAGCAGGAGTAGGCCATTCGGCCCCTCGAGCCTGCTCCGCCATTCGATGAGATCATGGCTGATCATCCAAACTCAGTACCCTGTACCTGCCTTCTCCCCATATCCCTTGATACCTTTAGCTTTAAGAAATATATCTAACTCATTCTTGAATATATTTAATGACTTGGCCTCAACTACCTTCTGTGGTAGAGAATTCCACAGGTTCACCACTCTCTGGGTGAAGAAATTCTTCCTCATTTCTGTCCGAAATGGCTTACCCCTTATCCTTAGATTATGACCCCTGGTTCTGGACTCTCTGGGGTGCACCATCTGGGCATTCTGCGACCTCCCTTCATTGAAATTAAGACTCAACGTGTCAACTCCAACTCATTCTTTCCTAGGTACCTCCCTCAATCTTTCCTTCCTCCTACAATCCGTAAGCTTTTAAAGCCCAGGCTGGGTGTCACCTAGCCCGGAAAACAACGGAGGAGCAGGTGCAAGGGGTCTGGGTTGCGACACAGTGAAGATACAGAACGCTCAGCTTCCCTCACTCTTTATTCAATGCTGCTGGTGTCCTGAACCAAGGCCTTGAGCCATTAACTCGGCCTCACTTACCTTCAGTATAATGGGAGACCCAGGTTTCAATTCCAAAACTCCCGAGGTACTCAGAGGCTCAAACACAGGGTTCGGGTAATAGATGAAGTTGGTGTTGTTGTAGATCAGTAACGTCTGCACATTGTCCAGGATAAATCCGAACTCGTCGGGACGCTCCATGTTATCTGTCTGTTGGCTCTGACTGATGGCCAGGGAGGGGGCCTGGCAGATCATAGTGGTCGCATTGTGTACCTCGCAAACCTGGCAGAAAAACAACAATAAGGACATCTTATCGCGTGCCTCTTTCGCCCTCCCCGCACGGCACTGGAGATCATCATTTCCAGGGTGACAGAGGGATGCCTCGGTGACCCGAATGCGGTATGCAGCTTGGTTTTGGTAAAATTTCAAACATTAGACTGTATTTTCCACAGGGTCGCGATCCCCACCGGAAGCGAGATAGGCTGATACTTCCGCCGCCCCCCATCCACCGCCCCGCCCCACACCCCACCTGGCCTGGCGTCCTGAGCACTTACCCTACCGTCATTTCCAGGATCAGTGTGATTTGCATAATTTGAGCGGGCTCCAAGCATGGGAAGGAAGTCTTTATTGTTTGGAGCTCACCCATTTGGTGGGTGGGGTGTATCGTGGTGCCGCAGGATATCAAGAGCTGCAGCAGCTTAAAGAAGCCGCAACAACAAACTGAAAGTGACACGTGATCCACGCCTCCTACTGAAAGTGACATGAGATTAACACCTTCCGCTGAAAGTGACACGAGATTAACACCTCCGATTGTACACTCAGGTGCGGGAGTACTGGTGACTGGGCACCCTGCACCTCTGTGCTGTGGCTCAGTGGGTAGCACACTCGCCTCTGAGTCTGAAGGTTGTGGGTTCAAGTCCCACTCCAGGGACTTGAGTACATAAAGCTAGGCTGACACTCCCAGTGCAGTGCTGAGGGAGTGCTGCACTGTCGGAAGTGCCGTCTTTCGGATGAGACGTTAAACCGAGGCCCCGTCTGCCCTCTCAGGTGGACGCAAAAGATCCCATGGCACTATTTCGAAGAAGAGCAGGGGAGTTTATCCACGGTGTCCTGGGCCAATATTTCTCCCTCAACCAACAAAACAAAAACAGATTATCTGGTCATTGTCACATTGCTGTTTGTGGGAGCTTGCTGTGCGCAAATTGGCTGCCGTGTTTCCTACATTACAACAGTGACTGCACTTCAAAAAGTACTTCATTGGCTGTAAAGCACTTTGAGACGTCCTGTGGTCGTGAAAGGCGCTATAGAAATGCAAATCCTTCTTCTTCTGCTGCTGCTGCCTGACCGCCTGCTAAAATATGCATCACAACTTTATGAGGCATCTTAGTCATTCTGATTATTATTAAGATGTCCATTTTAAAAACTACACAGAAGGCTCCTCCCACAGGCCTCCATGCTAAATATGGGCAGTCAACAAGGGCCCTTGTTTTGATGGGTATCTGCATATGCTGTTGTGACAACCATGTAGGGCTGATAGTTTTGCTGTGGACCTTGAGCTTTGCCACGTCTCTCACTGTGTGAGTAAGGACAACATCGTCGAAGGTGTTTCGCCTTTCAGAATTAAAATTCATATCAGTTCTGACAGATTACAATGTAAAACAACGATTAATCCACCTACAAGGTGGAATTGACCAGGGCTCTTTCACTGCAGTAAGATATTCAAAAAATCCTAGGGAGCCTCCGCCATCAATCCATAAATATTGGAATCTGTGGCAACTAGGCCCCAAAGAGTTCATTATATTTGATTTGTTATTTATAAATGCGTTTGTTATTCTCCTATGAGGCTAATTAAGGCAGAGGTGTCATGTGTTGCGCTTTAGAGCACACCGTGCAAGTGGAGAGATTCTCTCGTCCTTCCTGTCCGCTGCACTGTCGGAGGTGCCGTCTTTCGGAGGAGACATTAAACCGAGGCCCCCTGTCTGCACCCTCTCAGGTGGACGTAAAAGTTCCTACGACCACTATTTCGAAGAGGAGCAGGGGAGTTGTCGCCAATATTTATCCCTCAATCAACGTCACTAAAAAAACAGTTTATCTAACCATTGCTGTTAGTGGGAGCTTGCTGTGCGCAAATTGGCTGCTGCGTTTCCCACATTACGACAGTGACTCCACTTTAAAAGTACTTCATTGGCTGTGAAGCGCTTTGGGACATCCTGAGGTCGTGAAAGGCGCTATCGAAATGTAAGTCTTTCATTCTTTAGTGTGAAAATTGACTGGAATTGGGTCTGGATGTAGGTTTATGAAAATGTGTCACAATACACCCCACGGTGCACTGCCTCACGCACCTCGCAATGCACTGCGCGAAAATGTCATCAACCATTAAGAAATAACACAGAACAGAAAAGCTCGGGTTGCTGCTCCTGATCTCTATCCAGTGCCCCCCTGTTGGTGAGTGTGTACACTGAGTGAGGGCAGGGCTGGACTTGGCTAGAATGGTTGTTCACGGTCGTGTAGTCTGCGGACACTCAAAGTCGGGGGGTGGGGGGGGAGGGGGGTCAGAGGGTAAGAATGGTCAATAAGGCCGATGTATCGGAAGGGTGGGCAGCACCCATGGCGCTGTACCGTCCATGAGTAAGTGTCTTCAGGACAGCAGGGAGGGGAACACATTGTGGTACAGAGGTTGCTGTCTGAAAGTGATCACTTGAACACCAAGTTTAAGTCGAGAGTCAGTCGATGCACAGCCAGATATGAAAGTGATTTGTGACTTGCTCCACCAGTTTCCATTGAGCCGTGAGGTGCATTGTGCTGCTCCTAATGGGCTAAACAATGGGAAATGAGTGTGCAAATCTTCATTGTAAAGAGGCGGTAATTTCACAGTAACAGCAGCCCCGTCTCATTCACTTCTACGGTGAGTGAATTAAGACATTGGCAGCTCTCCTGCCTCTAAATGGGAGTTTCGATTATAAATAGATTCCAAAATACATTGATAATGATTGAACAGAAGTGAGTTACAATGTGGGACAAATGAGCAAAGGAATTGGTTTCAATGCGAATGCAGCCAGGTGGTGCCCGTGCTATTTGCTTCCTGTTATGTTGCAGTCTCGGGGCCAACGACGCAATTACACATGAAATAAAGACTCGCTCTCCCAGCGGAGATTACGGTGGCATGAGCGGAACAGGTTAACACTGCAGCAAAACATGGGCTGTAACGCTGGGAATATATGAGAACACAATCACGCCCAGGCACTGTATCTGGAATGAACTCAGACCAATCCATAACTGTCTGGGAGAGACTCTACACAGATACTAGATGCCAGGCCTGATATCAAACTGCATCCATCAGCACAAACATAGAACTAATGAAATCTACTTAATACAACAAGCAAGCTGGGCAGTGGCAGCATGCTTATTTGAAAATTGATAGCGTCGATTTCAACAGGATGTAATCACACCCCAGACTCGGAGAGTTGTGGGGATCGGGAACGCTCGACCTGAAGAGGTGGCGGAAGCTGATTCCATCAATAGTTTTAAAAGGGAGTTGGACGGGTTCTGGAGGATGAGGAACTCACAGGGTCACGGACAAAAAGCAAGGGTGTGGGACTGAGCACCACTGCTCTTTCAAAGAGCCAGCGCGGGCACGACGGGCCGAATAGCCTCCTCCTGCGCTGTAAGTTTCTATGATTCTATGACTTCAACCGAAACGAACCCCGCCTCCAGTGGCTCAGTGCAGAACTGAGCTATACCGACGAGGAAGGTCCGAGGTTTGATCTGTGTCGAGGGTCTACGGTCTCAGCCAATACACTGACATTGGAACCGCAGTTGGTCTCAGAGCCCCTGCGCTCAAGGGAAGGTTTCCCACTCCCGATCGCCGTCTGGTGACTCCTGCTGGCAGCTGCGGGTTTGGAGAAGGCGGGCGACAGCTGGATCAAGCTTGGCTGTGATGGCCACCCATAGTCGTGCAGCCAGCCAATATTCACAGTCCAGGTGCGTGGATGACGAAGAGCAATTTGGGCCAGGTACTGGTGGGCTGCTGGCAGCCATGGTAACAGCAGCTTGCATTTATATAGCACCTTAATTTGTAAAACGTCCCAAGGTGTTTCACAGGAGCGATTATCAAACAAAATTTGACACTGAGCCACATAAGGAGATATTAGGACAGGTGACCAAAAGCTTAGTCAAAGAGCATCTTAAAGGAGGAGAAAGAGGTTGAGAGGCAGAGAGGTTTAGGGAGGGAATTCCAGAGCTTAGGACATAGATGGCTGGAGGCACGGCTGCCAATGGTGGAGCATAGAAAGTGGGGGATGCGCAAGAGGTCAGAATTGGAGGAGTGCAGAGTTATGAAAGGGTTTAGGGCTGGAGGAGGTTACAGAGATGGGGAGGGGGCGAGGCCATGGAGGGATTTGAACACAAGGATGAGAATTTTTAAATCGAGGTGTTGCCGGACCGGGAGCCAATGTAGGTCAGCGAGCACAGGGGCTGATGGGTGAACAGGACTTGGTGCGAGTTAGGATACGGGCAGCAGAGTTTTGGATGAGTTCAGGTTTACAGAGGTTGAAAGGTGGGAGGCCGGCCAGGAGAGCATTGGAATAGTCAAGCCTGGAGGTAACAAAGGCATGGGTGAGGCTTTCAGCAGCGGATGAGCTGAGGCACGGGGTGGAGTCGGGCGATGTTACGGGGGTGGAAGTAGGCGGCCTTGGTGATGGAGAGGATATGGGGTCGGCGTTTGTGGCTGGAGAACGGAGTTTGTGGCGAGGTCCAAAGACTATGAATGGCTTTGGTTTTCCCAATATTTAATTGGAGGAAACTGCTGCTCATCCAATACTGGATGTCGGACAAGCAGCGTGACAAATCAGATGCAGTGGAGGGGCTGAGAGAGGTGGTGGTGAGGTAGAGCTGGGTCTCGTCAGCGTACATGGGGAACCTGATGTTGTGACCCAACATGAGTCAGCACTTTCAGCAGGGGGGAAGGAATCAGGAACATCAAGACTGGCAAATCAAATAGCTGTGCCCACCTAATACAGGAAACTCTTTATTAACCGGCACCGACGGGACCGGCGTGGTGCCGGTTAATCAAAAAGTCCGGATAATGGAGAGTTATATCTCCCAACGTACGAGAGCCCCATACACATTGACATGCGCCTGCATTCGGAGCTCCATCTCCCCGGGGACCGCCAGCTGACCATCTGTCGTGTCCGCTGCCTACCCGGGCTGCACATTCCCCTCCCAATCTGCACGCTCCGATACAAGGCAAACGCCTCGGGGTTTTTTTTAAAGTTAATTTTAAACGAGAGATGAAGGAAAACCCCGGTTACCTACTCAAGAATTTTGCCGGTTAAGAGAGATTTCCGGATATTTGGGTGCCGGTTAATAAAGAGTTTCCTGTACCCTGTGTGCAGTGATCACACAGAGGCTCACCTCACACAATTCTCGACTGCGGCCGAGGCTTTGTGAGGGGACGGGGGAGGCGCTATGCCAGTGGAATTGCTCCTCCCGCCCCCTCAACCCCCCTCCACATGAGGAAAGCAGAGAAAAATCCCATCTCGCTGCTCCGGTGTGCCCTCTCTCGACACAGAGGTGTCGCCAGCTGGAGAAAGCATTTAGTGCTGAAAACTGAAAATGAGAGCGAAAAAAAAAAAATACGCGTTTAAATCCAACCCAGAACAATGGACTGAAAGTCGTCTCGGTCTACCGACTGTGAGGGCCCTGGGTGAATTCTAAAGATATATTTATTCTCGGGATGTGGGCGTCGCTGGCAAGGCCGGCATTTATTGCCCATCCTTAGTTACTCTTGAGTGGCTTGCTTGGACTTCAGAGGACTGTTAGGAGTCAAACATGTTGGTTGTGGGACCGGAGTCACATCTCGGCCAGACCGGGTAAGGACGGCAGGTTTCCTTCCCTCAAGGACATGAGTGAACCAGTTGGGTTTTTATCTGATAATTCGACAGCTTCAAGGTCGCTTTTACAGAGGTCAGCTTTTTATTCAATAATTTAAAAAAAAAAAATCTGAATTCAAGCTGCCGCGGTGGGATTTGAACCCACTGGATTATTAGTCCACCAACACAACCATTACACAACCAAATGAGAAGTCGCACAACACCAGGTTATAGTCCAACAGTTTTATTTGAAATCGCAAGCTTTCGGAGCGCTGCTCCTTCGTCAGGTGCAGCCGCTCCGAAAGCTCGTGATTTCAAATAAAACTGTTGGACTATAACCTGGTGTTGTGCAACTTCTCACATTTGTCCACCCCAGTCCAACACCGGCACCTCCGCATCATGACAACCAAACGAGGTTGACAGTCTCAATCCAGTTCCCAGTGGGCACAATTCCACAGCACAAAACCACTCTTTAATTTGGCCCCAATTAGCAGTCCCAACAACAACTGCTCTCGCTCAGCGAGGCCATGGGATGGGCTGGTGTGAAGAGTACCACACTGGTGCAGTAGTGGGGAGCTCTCCTGAGGTTGGGGCTGGGGTGGGGGGGTGGGGGGGGGAAGAATTTTGCACTGGAGCCACCATCTCCCTACCTGACCTAGAAAATGCTTGACTCGGACATGGGATAATGAGGAAGCGCTCCCATTCCCAGCGCCAGTATCCCTCACCTGGATGAGCACAAAAAGAAAAATTGCCACAAGAATCTCCGAAGATAAAACGTATTATAAAATAAAGGCCGTGTTACCCAATTTGGAGGCAATTTTTTTTTTTGATGAATTCAGCAGGAATGATCTACAAAAACAGTTTCTGTAAATAAAGATAGCCATTGATTTTTTTTCTTTCTTCATAATATGTCTATCATTTTCTCAGATAAAATGTTCTATACTTAATAATAATCGATCCGTACATGGTTCTGATTCAGGGTCAATAAGAGGACTCGGCTTCCACTTCCCTGCTGCCGCAGAGAGCCCCACAGAAGGGAGCCGTCAGGGACAGGTTCCGTACATTTCAATTGTGCCAAATTTAAAATTGCTCTGTAATCTTATAGGCTATTTACAACCAATTTGGGAAATTGTGCAGATGGTCATCTTCAGCCACTCGATACCTTTACAACATTAGGTGCAGCCACTCATCTCTTTGTGCGCAGCGCGCTCTGAAAAGTCTCTCGGGAATCGGTGGGCCTCTCAGGCAACAGCTCAGCCGTTTTCATAGAATGATGCAGCTCAGAAGGAGGCCATTCAGCCTATGGTCGGCTCATCGAACGAGCTATCCAATTAGTCCCACTCCCCCTGCTCCTTCCTTTTCTCCTGACTGTTGATGCTGGTGCAGGGTTCCGGGACTACCTGATACCTTGCCCAAGGGCTACTTCTTCATGTGTGAGCCTAGACGGCGAGTGTTGGCAGGTTACTCGGTCAACGATGGTGCCACAGCTCAGCCCATTCCACGATGCCCACAAGCGCCTTTCTTTCCAGCACAGGCTCACCTGATGGTAGACGGGAGTGGGAACTCTGACTGATCCCCCCCCCCGCCCTCTCCCCCTGACCCCATCCCGCCCGGGGTTCCACCAAGTGGTAGGATTTAAAATTCCCCAATTTGTTTTTGTATTTTAAAAGAAAGACTTGGATTTATGTCGAGCCTTTCACGACCACCGGACATCTCAAAGCACTTGACAACCAATGAAGTACTTTTGGAGTGTAGCCACTGTTGTAATGTAGGAAACGCTGACGTTAGCCCATCCCTATCTAGCTCTAAAAACCTCCTGATCAAATCTAGTCTCTTCGTCGGTTACTAAACCTCAATCATATCATCTCAAAGTCTACACTGCGCCAATGAAAAAGCCCAAGTTCCTTGAGTTGCTGGTAAGAGTCCCAAGGTTAGATATCTAGGCTTTCTCCTGGGACTCGATATCCCCTGACATCTGAGGTGATCAAAACTGGACACCGTATTCTAGACGTGGTCATATTAACAACAACTTGTATTTACATAGAGCCTTTAACATAGTAAAAACATCTCAAGGTGCTTCACAGAAGCGTTATCAAACCAAATTTGGCACTGAACCACATAAGGAGAAAGTAGAACAGGTGTCCAAAAGCTTGGTCAAAGATGTAGGTATTAAGGAGCATCTTAAAGGAGGAGAGAAAGGCAGAGAGGTGGAGAGGCTTAGAGAGGGAATTCCAGAGCTCAGGGTCTAGGCAGCTGAAGGCACGGCCGCCAATGGTGGGTGAAGTAAATCGGGGATGAACAAGAGGCCAGAATTGGAGGAGCGTAGAGATCTCGGAAGGTTGTAAGGCTGGAGGTAGGGAGGGGTGAGACCATGGAGGCATTTGAAAACAAGGATGAGAGTTTTAGAATCGAGGCGTTGCTGGACTGGGAGCCAATGTAGGTCAATGAGCACAGGGGTGATGGGCAATGTTCCCGCTAAGGTGCACCGCGCAGTAATCTGAAAGGTCCCCACAGGCCGCTCACCAGCTTTGACATTGTAAATACGGCGCATGCGCAGAAATTTAAAGGGACCGCGCATTAAAAGAAACAGGCTGCGCAGAACAAATCGCAGCTCACAGGGAACATTGGTGATGGGTGAATGGGACTTGGCGCGAGTCGGGATTCGGGCCTTGTATAAGATGGCTGTAGAGACCAAATTTAAAAAAAACCTCCACTACTACATCTGCCTGAACCCGAGGCCTTTTTGGTCTGTATGGGCCACCAACGTTGCAAGTTAATACATGAGCCATCGGGTGAGCAGCTAAGTAGTTCCGGGGATGCAGGAATGGCGAGCGATCAATGCAGGGTTGGGAAAAAACACTTTTGACTGACAGTCAAATGCCCTTGAGATGTGCCCTCGTATTTGATGAGCGTGGTAGCCAATAATATTGACGCTGTAATCCCTCCACTGAGAGAGTTGTTCAGTGATCCGAGACTTGCTTCAGACTCTGACGGACGCTGCTCCCAAGTAGGGAGATTTGGTCAATTTATCGTTTCTGTGACTAAGCAGGAACGTTGCCAAGTGTGATGATGTTTCTCACATTATTGCAGCAGGGTGCGTACATTTTTTCGGAAAGGAAATGGGACAGTTGCTTGAGAAAGAGCAATATTAAAAATGATGCGGGAGAAATTCGGAGAGTTGGATCGGACTAGGTGAGTCATAGACAGAAACACTGGGCCAGAGTTGTTGGGTCTGATGGCCTATATCTGTGTGGTAACACTTTACGGTTCTATGACTTATTCGCAGCTCACTCCAAGGAGGCTGGAAAATGCTCCATCTGATCTGTTCCATTTATTTCACAGGTACTCACTATCAATTTGTCCCTTTGGGAATTTTTAGCCATAGCTTCTTTATTCCTGCTTGAAACTTTTTACAAAACACCTCTACACCGACTATACCACTGGTTGTACGTTTGTCAAAGGGGGTGGAAAACCTATTTTAGCAATTAAAAAGAAAGATGTGCATTTATACAGCGCCTTTCACAACCTTATGATGTCCCAAAGCGCTTTACAGCCAATCAAGTACTTTTGAAGTGTATTATTTCCGCACAGCAAGCTCCCACAAACAGCAATGTGATAATGACCAGATAATCTGGTTTTTTTTTTAAAACAGTGATGTTGGTTGAGGGATAAATATTGGCCAGGATACCGGGGAGAACTCCCCTGCTCTTCTTCGAAATAGTACCGTGGGATCTTTTACGTCCACCTGAGAGGGCAGACGGGGCCTCGGTTTAATGTCTCATCCAAAAGACGGCACCTCCGACAGTGCGGCACTCCCTCAGCACTGCACTGGGAGTGTCGGCCTAGATTTATGTGCTCAAGTCCCTGGAGTGGGTCTTGAACCCTCAACCTTCTGACTCAGAGGCGAGAGCGCCACCTACTCAGCCAAGGTTGACGCCTGTAACTGACAACTAGACAGCAAGTAACGATTGCAGACATGGTGATCTACTCCGTGCAATAAGCAATGACAACCATATTGCTACGCCTGCACTGCCGGCTGTACATTCACCGCCCACATATTCCCAGGGACTATGTCCTTCAGAGAGGAGAGCAGATTTGTATCGCTACAGCGGGCAAAGCACCGCAGGTTTAATGACTCCGCGGAGGACGTGTGATAAACATTGCTTACGTTTAGATCATAACACTCCATCCCCACCCCCAATTATCCCAACAGTACGTACGTTGATTGTTTCCATGCCACTGTGCTTGGCCCGGATCTTAGGATTCTGGATGATGTCCAGGTTTGTTCCCCATACCATCAAAGGTGTGCTCCCGCTGAGAAAAAGAAAGGGAAAAGAAACTGCTTAAAATCTACAGTTAACACACAAACAGGTCATTTTTATATTCATTCTCAGGATATGTGCGTCACTAGCAAGACCAGCATTTATTGTCCATCCCGAGTCACCCTTGAGAAGAGTTACAGCTGAGAAGGTGGTGGTGAGCTGCCTTCCTGAAACGCTGCAGTCCGCATGGTGAAGGTACTCCCGTAGTGCTGTTAGGGAGTTCCAGGACTTTGACCCAGCGACGATAAAGGATCGGCAATTATATGTCAGGATGGTGTGTGATTTGGAGAGGAACTTGGGAGGTGATGGTGTTCCCGTGCACCTGCTGCCCTTCTCCTGTTAGGTAGTGGAGGGTGCGGGTTTGGGGGAGGTGCTGCCGAAGAAGGAATGGCAGGCACTGTGATTACCGCCATGTTTGGTTTACCAGCCGTGCGACCTCCGTCACTCGCGGCACTTTACTCAACAGGAATGGGATAGTAAAGTCCGAGAGGGAGCGTAACCTTACGCTGCTCCTGTGCACGTTCTAGATTGCCTGCAGGTTGAGTCAGCCATCATTCCTGAAGAGGGTCTTCAAGGAGGAGAAGGACAGGTAGAGAGGTGGAAGGGTTTAAAGGAGGGAATTCCAGAGCATGGGACCTAGGCGGCTGAAGGCACGGCCCCCAAATGGTGGGGAAAAAGGGAGGGGGGAAGTACGCAAGAGGCCAGAGTCAGAGGGGTGAAGAGTTTGAAGTATGGGAGTTGTAACGCTGGCGGAAGCTACAGAGGTAGTGGAATAGAGGCAGTCCAGCGGAGGACACTGTCTGAGCGGCCAGTGGAGGTGGAGATCACAGTAAGGCCCAGAAGCCAGCGGAGAAACGGGATTCGGCCCAGGACACGATTCCGCAGCAGAGTACAGCTGAGAAGCCAGCAGTGCACTGGAACGCAGTCCTGAAGCCCAACGGGAACAACAGACACCAAACCTTAATCTTGTTAAATGACACTTATTTTTTTTTTTTTTTTTTTAAAGTGAAATGTTGAAAGCTAAGAGAGAAACAAACGGTGGAGCTGCAATGGGAACACGAGCTGAACCCGCTGCTCAATGGCAATCGGTGGGAAACATGGAGCGCAAACAGGTGGACAACAGCAAAACATCCTGCACAAAGTGTGCAGCTGGGGAGGTAATTCAGCTGAAATCATGAGCCAGGATTTGCCTGCTGCCAAGAATCGATGCAGGGATGAAATTCAGAGCCTGCGGAACAGATCAATAATGCAAACTGAGGAAGAGAAACAAATTGTTGGCTGAAGGAGGACCTGAAACATCTGAAGACCTGCCATGTCAGCTAAACAAACTTAAAGAGGGAGTCTCACCATCAATCCATCACTCAACTATTGCAAAGGATTGCCGTTAACTGCCCATTTTCTGGTCAATTGGTCCGTGCTGGGGAGTTGATCATTTTTCTCTTCATATTTAATGTTAGTATCGAGCACTCCCTCAGGTAGAACGAGTTACATGTCCCTCTCTACTTTCCCCCAACAGCGCCTTAACCCCAACGCAACACAAGCCACTGTACTACCCTAATGGACTTGGTCCTTATTGGTCCTGAATTACTGGAGTCCAATAGGAAATAGGTTGAAGCTGTCTTGAACTCATTGCACTTCAGTCTCTTCTTCAGAGGCAATGTTAACCCATCAGGCTGGGCTGGATTGTTCACCGTGGTGAAAGTTCAAATATGCGGGGGCTAAAGTTAAAAGAAGAAAGGAAGTTAAGAGTAAGAGAGGAAACCAGCTGACACCTTGTCGCCCGAAGGTTAATAGAGTTGTGGACTAGGTTACCAGGGAAAGCTACTGAATCAGATGCACAAATGGGTTTCAGAGACAACTAGATGTGTTTCTGGAGAAAACAGGACTTGAGGGATAATGATGAGTGGGGTTGAGATTAATCAAAAAGGGATGGACTTGTTGAGTCAAAAGGCCTTTTCTTCTCTTAAAAATTCTGTTTTGGACAGAAATGAATTAAAAAGACGTGAATTTTGATGAGGATTATTGACGAGTTTAATTTTTTTGAAGGGTTAAAGAACTATGGATTTTGGTGACTGAGGAGGGAGATCAAGCAGAACACCCACATTTCTTCATAGAGATCATGTTTGAAGCAATTGAAAGTGGCCATTCTTTATTTATGACACGGGACAATGGGAGGGAGGCATCGTTGAACACGCTCCGATCCACGCATGAGCTTTGCTTTCCATCAGGGTCACTGATCCAGAGTGGGATCCCAGGTTCCTTTCTCCCCTTCCTAGCCTGAGGACATTAAGGCCACGCTAGCTGAGATCAGCTGGACGTGGGGCCTTGCTGATCTATCCCGCTCAGTACCCATTGAGTCCCAGGAACAGAACCTCTTCAAGACTTCATAAGCCAAGGATGGCACAGTACATCATCGGCCTAGTGAAGAAGGAAGATCTTCTAACATAATAGCAGGTGGCTTTCCCAAAGTAACATCAAATCTCTCAGAAATGGAGGTTGACCACACAGACCCATTGACAGCAGTGAACTTTCTTTTGACAGTTGCTGCGTTATGTCTCAAGTTGCAAAAACCTATTGGGCAAATTGAAGCCACTGTAGCTGTCAGCCATTCGTTGGGACATTGCTAATCCCGGACTGCAGGTCAGTGGTGCAAGCAAAGACTTTCACATTGTGTGACAGTCCATCACGTCCAGAGAAAGTAACTAACACAGAGGAACTATTGGAAGGTGGGCGTTAGAAGCCTGAAGAAGCATCTGTCCTGTCAGAGACTCGGTGAGATTACACTGGCATTTAAACATAATTAGGATGGGACTTCAGTTTGAGAAGGTAACGGGCAACTAATTTAAGAAATACATGCCAAGATGTCAGAAGACAAAAATCCTGACAGAGAGAGATGGGGGCAGAAAGTGAGATTGAGGAAAAGGAGAGAAAAAGAAAAGATAAAAAAAGGGAGAGGCAATAATAGAAAGAGATAGAAAGGGTGAGAGACAGGGAGAGAAAGAGAGAGAGGTGTAAGGAGAGAGAAAAAAGAGCGAAAGACAGTGTGGAGGAGAGCGGAGAGAAAGGAAGATGGGGAGCGAGTTAGCCACAGGTAGACAGGCATGCAGAGAGAGTGTGAGGGGGGGAGGGAGGGGGAAGAGTTGTGGGGGGGGGGGAAAGTGGGGGTGGGGAGAGTGGGGGTGGGGAGAGTGGGGGTGGGGAGAGTGGGGGTGGGGAGCGCGAGGGAGAGGGCGAGGGAGAGAGAGAAACAAAGGGGAGAAAGAGACACAGACTGAGAACTATTTATTAAAATAATTGCTTATCTTTCAGTCTACCATTCTGACAAAGGATTTTACCCGAAACATTAACCCGCCATTTTTCTTTACAGATGCTGATCGTCCAGCTGTGTAATAATTGTGGCATTTTCTGTTTTCATTTCAGATCTCCAGCAGTTGCAGGGTTTTTCTCAGTAGACATGCGCTGTGGAACCGCCACGCTGGTGGGCACCGTTTACCTGACTATACTCCATTCTGGTTCAATCTTAACGATGGTGGGATCCTCCATGTAGTTGAACTGCAGTTCCTTCTCGATCCTCGCCTTGTCTACGCCCACCACTACGCTGATGTTACCCAGGCCTTGTGGTGCAGTGGTGGAATTACAAATAATTCCCCCAGCAAACCTCCTGACAGGCAGAGAAACAGAGAAATAATCAAACTACAGTACAACAACTTGTATTTATATAGCACCTTTAATGTAGTAAAATGTCCCAAGGCGCTTCACAGGAGCGATTATCAAACAAACATTGACACCAAGCAACGTAAGGAAGTATTAGGACAGATGACCAAAAGCTTGGTCAAAGAGGTAGGTTTCAAGGAGCATTTTAAAGGAGGAGAGAGGGGTAGAGAGGCACAGATCACAGAATCCCCACAGTGCAGATAGAGGCCATTTCGGCCCATCGAGCCTGCACCGACACATATCCCACCCTATCCCCGGAACCCCACGTATTTAATCCCCCTAACATTAAGGGTCAATTTATCATAGCCAAATCAACCTAACCCGCACATCTTTGGACTGTGGGAGGAAACCGGAGCACCCGGAGGAAACCCACGCAGACACGGGGAGAATGTGCAAACTCCACACAGACAGTCACCCGAGGCCGGATTCGAACCCGGGTCCCTGGCGCTGTGAGGTAACAGTGCTAACCACTATGCCACCGTGTTGCGGAGAGGTTTAGGGAGGAAATTCCAGAGCTTAGGGCCCTGGCAGCTGAAAGCACAGCCGCCAATGGTGGAGTCTTTAAAATAGGGGATGCTCAAGAGGTCAGAGTTGGAGGAGCATAGAGATCTCGGAGAGTTGTAGGGATGGAGGAGGTTACAGAGAATGGGAGGGGCAAAGCCATGGAGAGTGTTGAAAACAAGGATGAGAGTTTTAAATTGAGCTGTTTAAAACTACAGCGAAAGTTCCGCTCACTGCCCTTTGCAACACAGCTTACCAACCCCCGCTTTCTCTCACATAATTCCCCGCCTCAAGATCAATTAGTCACGACTGAGCCACTTACAGATCGAGAGCGCATGTTGCACAAGGGGCCATATATATTCAATTGTACAATACTGTATATACACACACTGATTCAGACACACTCTCGCACACTCTCATGCACGCAAACTCTCACACGCGCACAAACTCTCACACGCATGCTCTCTCACTCTTGCTCACACTCACTCTTGCTCACACTCCCTCACACGCACAATCACTGAGGCAAAAACAATAATGCTCTCCAGACCTACAGCCAGCTCACACTGTTAACCAATTTGGCCAAAACTTTAGCAAAACTTGCCTGCATCAATATTGCCAAAACAATTACCACTCTAACTTAACACGCCAACAAATTTCGGGCTGACTGACCAACTGTTGCGTTTCTCAGGCAACCCGTACCTGTCAAACACGCATGGCTGTTGTCCAAACATAACGGAGACGTTGCTTCCGGCATCCAGGTTTCTGCCCCTGATGGTGACCGTCGTGCCTCCCGACACTGGGCCTTTGTTGGGTGTCAGGTCCGTAAGAGTTGGGAGCTGAAATGAATTCAAAATCAAAATTACATCGAGATAAGAAGATACAATCGACAAACGTGTGCAGACAATTACTCATGAGCTGAGATACTTGTAAGATGAATAACTGCTTCCAACACCAAAAGCAATGGGCAGGTAAGTGAGCGAGGAAGAAACCGGTGGAATGACAACAGGCTTCAATCGCAGTGAGCTCGGTCAGCCCTTGCTCGTTCCTGTTCTTATGTTCAAATTATGTGCGGTCTGAATTCTGGCATTTTATTTCCAATTGGATTTTTTTTTGCAATATTTTTAGCAATTACATTTTCACACATTTCGACGGAGGAAAATTTCTCTTTGATATTCATGAGCAATGGCCAACAGAACTACACTGGTGAAATCCAGTTTCCAAGGCACAACTTCATGCATCCTTTTGTATGGTGGGGTGCTACTTATCCGCCACTCTGTAATAGAATTATTATAGCTGCAAATTTGTCCCATTAGAGCTGATAAATTGAAGGATTAGATTTTTCAGGTTTAACAATCCCCTTTGTTAATGACTGAATGATGAATTAATACAAGGTCATAAGATCAGTTCCGCCATGTGTTCTGTCGCACATTGGTGAATGTGCATCCGGAAGATTCCTCTGCGTTCCATTTTAATGCAATCATTAACCCACGGAGAGTAACACTGTGTTCGGCACTGGCGCCCACAACAGTTCACCTGCGGAGAGCTGCCAAGTGGATTCCACGCGGTTCCCCACAGAAGAAGGCGGCAAGCCACTCTCGCCTGTCTCCTAGCAACCGGGTCAGTGGCCCACCTGCCCTCTTGGCCACAGGATACACGTAGCCTGGCGAGACCAGCAAGGGCAGTAAATAGAGGCAAAACTAGAGCCTAACACACCCTAAAACAAAAGAGATCTCTGGTGACACCTCACGAATACTGAGGTCTCACGCAAACCCTGCTGGGAGAGATATCAAGAAAAAAAGACTTGCATAGATATAGCCTCTTTCACACCTCAGCACGTCCCAAAGTGCTTTACAGCCAATGAAGTACTTTTGGAGTGTAGTCACTGTTGTAATGTAGGAAACGTGGCAGCCATTTTGTGCACAGCAAGCTCCCAGAAACAGCAATGTGATAATGATCAGATCATTTTTTTTTTTAAGTGATGTTGATTGAGGGATAAATATTGGCCCAGGACACCGGGGAGAACTTCCTTGCTCTTCTTCGAAATAGTGCCACGGGATCTTTTACGTCCACCTGAGAGAGCAGACGGGGCTTCGGTTTATCGTATCATCGGAAAGACGGCACCTCCGACAGTGCAGCACTCCCTCAGCACTGCACTGGACTTCCAAGCCTGCATTTCGTGCTCAAGTCCCTGGAGTGGGACTTGAACCCATACCCTTCTGAATCAGAAGCGAGAGTGCTACCCACTGAGCCCACGGCTGACACTCAAGAGGTGTAAAGAAGCATATTGGTTCATCATCTTCTATCGCTGTCTCCCTGCTGCTGGGAATTGGAACGGAGTTCGACTATGAGAAGGCGGAGAAGCCCAGCACGCAGTCCTGTGGGCGAAAGGGTTTAGTGCCGAGTGCGTGTGTCTACGACCTGTTAAGACTATATAATGCATTCAGTGCAGAAGCACAGCCGGACGACACTCCTCTTCAGTCCCAAAACTCACTCACCACAAAGCTGTAGAGCTGTGTTGACTTTGCCATGAACTCCTGCTTGCATTCCTCCACGCAGATCTCCACGAAGCCAGCGTATTGATTGTGCCTGGCCACTCCCATCTCACACATGATCCTTTGAGGAAACAGAGGCTGAATTAAGGCCGCCCGTTCCATCACTGGCATGTCGCAATGTCCCAATACATCAATATGCATCACCATACTAAAAGCCCACAATAGTGATAACGGTATACAGTGGATTGCCACCATGTTAGATCCTGAACCGGTGTGGCAACAATTAATCGCAAATAAAAACAGAAAATGCTGGAAATACTCATTTCCGGCAAGGTCATCGACCTGAAACGTTAACTCTGTTTCTCTCTCCACAGAGGCTGCCTGACCTGCTGAGTATTTCCAGCATTTTCAGTTTATATTTCAGATTTCCAGCATCCACAGTATTTTGGCTTTTGTGATAATTAATTGCAAGTTGGTCTTTTGATATCCCGGCAGATACATCAGCCTTTAAGATTTTCTCTTAACGATTTATTTATCCTAAAGTGGCACAGGGGGTGCTGTACAGTGGAGCGCCACCATGTTAGATCCTGAAGTGATGCAGCAAGAAAGTGGGTTCAATTCCTCTGCTCCATTTCTTTTCTGTCCTTGGTTCTTTCAATCATTAAGGCAGATCAGGTTTTGGTCTGTATTTCAAAAACAGTAACGCCTTATTTACTGCCTCGGTTTTTTTTATATGTTGGCTCACTCACTGCTTTCCCAGCTCCACAGTGGCTGGAGTTTGATGTGGGAAAATGTGAGGTTATCCACTGTGGTAGGAATAATAAAAAAGCAAATGATGATTTAAATGGGGAGAGATTACAAAATGCTGAGGTACAGAGGGATCTAGGGGTCCTTGTACATGAATCACAAAAAGTTAGCACGCAGGTACAGCAAGTAATTAGGAAGGCAAATGGAGTGTTGGCCTTTATTGCAAAGGGAATGGAGTATAAAAGTAGGGAAGTCTTGTTACAACTGTACAGGGCATTGGTGAGACCACACCTGGAGTACTGCGTACAGTTTTGGTCTCCTTATTTAAGGAAGGATATACTTGCATTGGAGGCAGTTCAGAGAAGGTTCACGAGGTTGATTCCGGAGATGAAGGGGTTAGCTTATGAAGAAAGGTTGAGCAGGTTGGGCCTATACTCATTGGAGATTAGAAGAATGAGAGGTGATCTTATTGAAACATAAAAGATTCTGAAGGGGCTTGACAGGGTAGATGCAGAGAGGATGTTTCCCCTCGTGGGGGAATCTAGAACTAGGGGGCATAATTTCAGAATAAGGGGGAACCCTTTTAAATCGGAAATGAGGAAGAATTTCTTCTCTCAGAGGGTTGTGAATCTTTGGAATTCTCTTCCCCAGAGAGCTGTGGAGGTGGAGTCATTGAATATATTTAAGGTGACGATAGACAGATTTTTGAACGATAAGGGAGTCGAGGGTTATGGGGAGTGGGCAGGGAAGTGGAGTTGAGGCCAAGATCAGATCAGCCATGATCTTATTGAATGGCGGAGCAGGCTCGAGGGGCCAAATGACCTACTCCTGCTCCTACGTCTTTTGTTCTTATATACCTGTATGAACAAAAATAAAAACAGAAAATGCTGGAAATACTCAGCAGGTCAGGCAGCATCTGTAGAGAGAGAAACAGAGTCAACGTTTCAGGTCAATGACTCTTCATCAGAACTGGAAAAAGTTAGAGATGAAACAGGTTTTTAAGCAAGTGCAGGGGAAAGGGGGGAGGGGAGGAAAGAACAAAAGGGAAGGTCTGTGATAGGGTGGAAGGCAGGAGAGATTAAATGACAAAAGGGATGATGGTGCGAGGCAAAAGGAGATGGTAATGGGATAAGTTAAGAAACAAAAGATGAGTCTAGATGAGGTGTAAATGGGAATGGCAGAATCATCAACAGCTGCCATGTGAAAAAAAAGATAGGGGCAGGGGTTATGGTCTGAAATTGTTGAACTCGATGTTGAGTCCAGAAGGCTGTAAAGTGCCTAATCGAAAGATGAGGTGCTGTTCCTCAAGCTTACGGTGAGCTTCATTGGAACAGTGTAAGAGACCGAGGCCAGAGAGATCAAAGTGGGAGTGGAGCGGAGAATTAAAGTGACAGGCGACCGGAAGCTCGAGGTCACCCTTGCGGACTGAACGGAGGTGTTCCGCAAAGCGGTCACCCAATCTGCGTTTGGTCTCCCCAATGTAGAGGGGACCACATCGTGAGCAGCGAATACAGCATACTAAATTGCAAAAAGTACAAGTAAATTGCTGTTTTACCTGGAAGGAGTGTTTTGGGGCCCTGGACAGTGGGAAGGAAGGAGGTAAAAGGGCAGGTGTTGCATCTCCTGCGCTTGCACGGGAAGGTACCGTGGGGAGGGGAGGGGCTGTTGGGGGTGATTGAGGACTGGACCAGGGTGTCGCGGAGGGAGCGGTCCCTTCGGAATGCTAAACGGGGAGGGGAGGGGAAGATGTGTTTGGTGGTGGGATCATGTTGGAGGTGGTGGAAATGGCGGTGGATGATCCGTTGAATGTGGAGGCTGGTGGGGTGAAACGTGAGGACAAGGGGAGCCCTATCATGGTTCTGGAAGGGAGGGGAAAGGGTGAGAGCAGAAGTGCAGGAAATAGAACGGACACAGTCGAGGGCCATGTCAACCACGGTAGAGGGGAATCCTCGGTTGAGGAACAAGGAAGACATGTCGGAAGCACCAGTATGGAAGGTGACATCATCAGAGCAGATGCGACGGAGACGGAGAAACTGGGAGAATGGAACAGAGTCCTTACAGGAAGCGGGGTGGGAGGAAGTGTAGTCCAGGTAGCTGTGGGAGTCAGTGGGCTTATACTGAATGTTTGTCAATAGCCTATCCCAGAAATGGAGACAGAGAAGTCAAGAAAGGGAAGGGAAGAGTCAGAGATGCACAATGTGAAGATGAGGGAAGGGTGGAAATTGGAAGCAAAGTGAATGAAATTTTCTAGTTCAGGGCGAGAGCAGGAAACAGCACCGATACAGTCATCAATGTACCGGAAAAAGTGAGGGAGGGGACCCAAGTAGGACTGGAACAATGAATGTTCCACATATCCCACAAAAAGGCAGGCATAGCTAGGGCCCATGCAGGTTCCCACAGCAACACCTTTAATTTGGAGGAAGTGAGTGGAGTCAAAGGAGCAGTTGTTCATGAACATATTGGTAATTACTCAGCCTGTTCGCTAGGTGGCAATGTTCTCGGTGTTGGTACCTTAGTTTCCAATGTTTTGCCTGGTGCCAAATGGCGGCTGCACACTCCCCCACAAGGACAAGAGAAAAAGGGGAAGAGAAGTGTCCGTCAGGGGATTTTCGCGCACACCCCCCAGTGGTAGCCCAAGGGTGGTGAAGGAGGCCACGTCAGAGCAGTCATCTACCCAGCCCTCTCGACCACTGAAAGCGGGAGCTTGGGAGGGGAGAGAACGGGGAATAAAGAGGATGGATGTCCTTATCTGACAGCGCAATCCTTTAAAACTAAACAAAAAAAACACTTGTTCTTTAGTTCACTTTAGCTTCTCTGAGGAACAGCATGAAAAAGAAAAGACAGATTTGCATTTATATAGCCGCCTTTCACAACCTCAGAACATCCCAAAGCGCTTTACAGCCAAATAATTACTTTTTGAAGTATAGTCACTGTTGTAATGTAGGAAACGAGGCAGCCAATTTGTGCACAGATAATCTGTTTTAGTGATGTTGGTTGAGGGATAATTATTGGGCAGGACACCGGGGAGAACTCCCTTGCTCTTCTTCAAAAAGGTACTATGGGATCTTTTGCATCCACCCAAGAGGAAAGACGGGGCCTCGGTTTAACGTCTCATCCGAAAGATGGCAGCTCTGACAGTGCAACACTCTCTCTCAGTACTGCACTGGAGTGTCAGTCTGGATTTTGTGCTCAAGTCTCTGGCGTGGGACTTGAACCCACAACCTTCTGACTCAGAGAGGAGAGTGTGCTACCCACTGAGCCAACTCCACCAAAGCATCCCTCCAGGGTCTGGAGTCCCCACCGTAACTACAAAGTAAATAACAGGGGGTTCAAAGGGATGGTGTTCAATCCTCCGGTGGCATTCATTGCTGGGGAGCAATGGCTGTCATCGGATGCATCGATGCTGCCTAAAAACGGATGGAAATCCTACAATATCTGAACCGTTCCATTATCTGGTATTTAAAATTATGAAGGGGTTCGATAGGGAAGACGTAGCGAATTTGTCCAAAACTAGGGACCATAAGTATAAGATAGTCACTAATAAATCCAAGAGGGAATTCAGTAGAAACTTCTTTACCCAGAGAGTGTAACTCCCTACCACCAGGGAGTAGTTGAGGTGATTAGCATAGATGGATTTAAGGAGAAGTTAGATAAACACACGAGGGAGAAAGGAATAGAAGGATATGTTGATAGGGTGAGATGAAGTAGGGTGGGAGGAGGCTTGTGTGGAGCATAAACATCGGCATAAAAATCGGCAACTGGCCTGTTTCTGTGCTGTAAATTCTATGTAGTGTTGTTGCTGGTGGCACACTCACTACTATGGTGGTTTCACCAGCAACAACCTGCCCATTACTACAACGTTACGTTTTAATCTGCTGCTGGAACAGCACTTTCCAGGAGAATCCTTGCTGCTGACCCTCGTTTTGTCGGGATCGTGAGCTACAGAGTGGCAAACGTGACGGGCTCTCAGTTCTATCCAGCCGGGAGCAGGCAGGGTGCGCAGAACGCACAAGGAGCCGAGGATTTGGCGAGAGGAGGGAAAAGAAATCATTGGATGTCGCGCGGCACTTCAGCTCCAACGCTACTGCCGAGCCAAAGCTTCAACCCGCCCGCCCTCCGGAAAAGGGATGTTTAAACGGGGCTTACTGTTCCGCTGGGATGTATCCGTCTGGCAGTGGGATACAATCGACTCCGGCCACACGCACAAAGTTTTCAATCTCCCAGAAACTCAGGCCCAGGTTCTCCCCGTAGATCGTCACTTTTGTCCCACCTTCCCTGGGCCCTCGTATTGGTGATATCTGTGAATATATAAAGACATGAGTGTTTAATTGTATATAAATGTACAAGAGAAGGCTGCTGCCTTGATGGAACTCTGACATATCATAAATTTCACTTAAATGTACATCTATCATAAACAGGCAATTATACTTCACGGAGTTAAGTGTTAACCAATCAGAACATTCATTAGCATGTCTTGTCTAAATCTGTGTGCGAGTGTGGGGTGTGTCTGTGTGAGTGATGAGAGTGAGAGAGAGTGAGTGTGTGTGTCAGAGAGAGTGTGAGTGTGTGTGTGTGTGAGAGAGTGTGTGTGTGAGACAGAGTGTGAGTGAGAGAGTGTGAGTGTGTGTGTGTGTGTGTGTGAGAGTGAGTGTGTGTGTGAGAGAGAGAGTGTGAGTGTGAGTGAGTGTGTGAGAGTGTGTGTGTGAGAGAGTGAGTGAGTGTGTGTGTGTGTGTGTCAGAGAGAGTGTGAGTGTGTGTGTGAGTGAGTGTGAGAGAGAGAGTGTGAGTGTGTGTGTCAGAGAGAGTGTGAGTGTGTGTGTGAGAGTGAGTGTGTGTGTGAGAGAGAGTGTGTGTGAGAGAGTGTGAGTGTGTGAGAGAGTGTGAGTGCGTGCGTGCGTGTGTGTGAGAGAGAGAGAGAGAGAGAGAGGGTGTGTCTGTGTGTATCTGGCTGTTTGTGTGCGTCTATATAGAATTCCCTTCCAAACCTCTCTACCTCTTTCACCTCCTTTAAGACGTTCTCTTCCTGCTCCCGCATCGTTACCTCTGGTGTCGCCCAAGGATCTATCCTTGGCCCCTTCCTATTTCTCATCTACATGTTGCCCCTTGGCGACATCATCCGAAAACACAGCATCAGTTTCCACATGTACACTGACGACACCCAACTCTACCTCACTACCTCTTCTCTCGACCCCTCCACGGTCTCTAAATTGTCAGACTGCTTGTCCGACATACAGTTCTGGATGAGCCATAATTTTCTCCAATTAAATATTGGGAAGACCGAAGCCATTGTTTTCGATCCCCGCCACAAACTCCGTTCCCTAGCCACTGACTCCATCCCTCTCCCTAACATCTGTCTGAGGCTGAACCACACTGTTCGCAACCTTGGTGTCATATTTGACCCTGAAATGAGCTTCCGACCACATATCCGCAGCATAACAAAGACCGCCTACTTCCACCACCATAACATCGCCCGTCTCCGCCCTTGCCTCAGCTCATCCGCTGCTGAAACCCTCATCCATGCCTTTGTTACCTCTAGACTTGACTATTCCAACGCAGTCCTGGCTGGCCTCCCACATTCCACCCGACGTAAACCTGAGGTCATCCAAAACTCAGCTGCCCGTGTCCTAACTCGCACCAAGTCCCATTCACCCATTACCCCTGTGCTCGCTGACCTACATTGGCTCCCGGTTAAGCAGCGCCTCAATTTCAAAATTCTCATCCTTGTTTTCAAATCCCTCCATGGCCTCGCCCCTTCCTATCTCTGTAATCTCGTTCAGCCCCACAAACCCCCCCACCCCTGAGATATCTGCGCTCCTCTAATTCTGCCCTCTTGAACATCCCTGATTATAATCGCTCAACCGTTGGTGGCCGTGCCTTCTGTTACCTAGGCCCTAAGCTCTGGAATTCCCTGCCTAAACCTCTCCGCCTCGCTACCTCTCTTTCCTCCTTTAAGACGCTCCTTAAAACCTACCTCTTTGACTAAGCTTTTGTTCACCTGCCCTAATTTATCCTTATGTGGTTCGGTGTCAAATTTTTGGTCTTAAAACACTCCTGTGCAGCGCCCTGGGACGTTTTACTACGTTAAAGGCGCTATATAAATACAAGTTGGTGTTGTTATTGTTGTTCCTTAAAACCTACCTCTTTGACCAAGTTATTGGTTGTCTGCCCATATATCTCATGTGGCTTAGTGTCAAATTTTTATGGATAATGCTCCTGTGAAGTGCCTTGTGATGTCTTACTACGTTACAGGCGCAAGTTGTTGTTGTTGTCTATTTATATATGTATATATGGATGTTTGTGCATGTATACATATACAAATGTGGGGTTGAGTCCATGATAGCACTATCAGACACCGTGAGATTGAATGGGTAGAGTCCATGACGGACATGGCTTGTGGAAATATGTGGACCTATTAGTTTATCAGTCATAAGTAAGATGCTTGAAGGAATCATTAAGGAAGCAATATATGAATACTTGGCTAGAGAGGGCCATATTAGGGACACCCAACATGGCTTCATAAAAAGGTCATGTCTTACAAATCTAATTGTATTTTTTGAAGAAGTTACAAAGTTGATGGATGAGGGAAGTCCAGTAGTCTACTTAGATTTCCAAAAAGCTTTTGATAAGGTACTGCATAAGAGGCTTCTCTAGAAGATCAAAGCCTCTGGTATTAATGGTGATATATTGAGCTGGATTCAGAACTGGCTGGCAGGATGTATGGAAAATTTAGTTATAGATGGATTTGAATCTGTTGGGAGACCAGTCACCAGTGGTGTCCCGCAGGGATTAGTGTTGGGACTGTTGCTCTTAACTATTTTTATTAATGATCTGGATGTAGATGCTGGGGGCACAATCTGCAAATTTGCAGATGATACCAAGATCTGTGTGAGTGTTAGAACCGTAGATCATGCTCATCTGCTTCAGGCAGATCTTAATGTGTTGGGAGATTGGGCTCAAGACTGGAAAATGATGTACAGCTTAGATAAGTGCAGTGTTATGTATGTGGGCAGGGCAAATGCTCAACATTCATACACCCTTCAGGGGGAGGCATTAAAGATGGTGGAGATAGAAAGTGATTTTGGCATTCCAGTGCATACATCCTTAAAGGTACATGAGCAATGCCATGTAGCGATAGCTAGAGCAACTAGGATGTTGGGATGTATTCATAGGACAATAGAGTACAAGACAAGGGACACTGTTTTGACCTTGTACAAGACCTTAGCCAGGCCGCACTTGGAATGCTGTGTTCAGTTTTGGTCTCCTCACATGGTGGCTGATATTGAGGCTTTGGAAAGGGTGCAGAGGAGGAGCCACTAGACTAATTCCCAGTCTAAAGCATCTTAGTTATCAAGATAGGCTAAAAGAGTTGGGACTCTACACTTTAGAGAAGCGTAGACTTCGGGGTGATCTGATTGAGGTTTATAAGATAATGAAGAGAATAGATTGTGTTCCAGCTGACAGTTTATTTCAATTAAATAGGTTAGGCAGGACCAGGGGTCACAAATTTAAGTTGTATAAGGCTAGATCTTGGTTAGATGTCAGGAGGTGGTTCTTTCCCCAGAGAATAGTGGACCTCTGGAACAGGCTGCTGCCCCGTGCGGTGGACACTGATTTGCTCAATTCCTTTAAGCGAGAGCTGGACCTGTTTCTGGCTGGGGTGAGATCACCTCTTACCGAAGGGAGGTACTGCAGGGAATTCAGGGCCAAAGTGATCTCCTGGACTAGTTTCGATCACCTAGATGGGTTGGAGAGGAATGTCCCAGATTTTTCCCCCCAAAATTGGCCTGGGTTTATCATCTATTTTTTTGCCTCTCTCAGAAGATCACATGGTTTCGGGTGGGGTGGACAGTATATGTTGTGACACACAAGGTGTCGTAATTGTGTGGGAAAGGCTGGATGGACCAGATGGTCTTTACCTGTCCGTCATTGTTCACTCGTATGTTCATAGAACTGGGCCGGAAAGGCTCAGTGGCCTAGAAAGTTAAGCAGTCTCTGTGAATTCACCCATCCTGCACTCAAAATGACCACGAGACAGAGACACAGTGCTACAGTGCTGTAGCATTATCCCCAACACATGCTCTCTTCGAGTGTGGCTTCCTGCCAGGGACACAGAAGCGAGGAGAGGGGAGAGAGAGAGGGAAGAGAGAGAGAGGGGAGAGAGAGAGGGAAGAGAGAGAGGGAAGAGAGAGAGGGAAGAGAGAGAGAGAGAGAGGGAAGAGAGAGAGAGGGAAGAGAGAGAGGGAAGAGAGAGAGGGAAGAGAGAGAGAGAGAGGGAAGAGAGAGAGAGGGGGGAGAGAGAGAGAGGGGGGAGAGAGAGAGAGGGGGGAGAGAGAGGGAAGAGAGAGAGAGAGAGGGAAGAGAGAGAGAGAGAGGGAAGAGAGAGAGAGAGAGAGGGAAGAGAGAGAGAGGGGGAGAGAGAGAGGGAAGAGAGAGAGGGAAGAGAGAGAGAGAGGGGAGAGAGAGAGGGAAGAGAGAGAAAGGAAAGAGAGAGAGAAAGCGAGAGAAGAGAGAGAGAGAAAGAGAGGGAAGAGAGAGAGAGAGAAAGAGAGGGAAGAGAGAGAGAAAAGGGAGAGAGAGAAAAGGGAGAGAGAGAGAAAAGGGGAGAGGGGAAGAAAAGGGGAGAGGGGGAAGAAAAGGGGAGAGGGGGAGAAAATGCACAAAAAAACCTACAGAGAATATTAACAAAAGGGTCCCCCCCCCCCGTTCTTCCAGTCCAGCGCTGTGTGTAGGCCCGTACGGTACTGCACCGACCCACAGGTGTGTCTCAGTATGAAAGCTCCACATTATTCACTAATCCTGGTGGGGGGGGGGGGGTGGGGGGGTTTCTTCTTAACTCATGTGGAAGGAAGTGGCCGGGTCCATGACTGCAATTTAAAACAGGGATTAAGCTGGGCAAGTACAAAGCACATCTCAACTGTCAAGTTTACAAACCTTCTACTTCACTGCAAACGCATGCCAATGAGTCTCTCTCTCGCTCCCTCTAGGGGATTATAAAACCACACAGGTGCTGCGCGAAACAAGACAGCCACTGTCAGCGGCCCCCCTCCCCCCCTCTGCACAGAGCGAGACTCTGATCATCCATCAGTGGCATTCCAAGTGGCTGTCCTGTTTACACTGGCTTGTGAAGGGCAGCCCCAGAGGATTCGGGACTGAGCTGGAGGGGACGTAAGTCAGCACAGGGTGCGGCTCGGTGGATGAATAGCTGAATGGGACCATCCAGCTGGAGCTCATCCTGGACAACTATTTGAATAAAGACTTGTAGCATCAGAATTTCTCAAATCCTCCGCTGCACCTGCTCATGACTGAGGAGCCTGGTAAGGCAAGCTTAGGCTTTTCTGCACTGGTCACAGCATTGGGCTGATCCTGTAACTGAAATCACCTGTCTCTTCTGAAGGGCATGAAGATCCTTCCTTTGACTAGATGACTTCTAGTTCCTCCTCCTCGCCTCATCCAACCCCAGTGATCTCCTCCAGCTGTACATTCCCCACATGCCCCACTATACCCTCTGCCCACTGGTACTCCACCTGTAAATCGCTCCACTTTACACCTTCCTCCACTTTGTCACCTCCTAAAAATCTTGCTCTTTGACTGTCTTCTTTGGCCCCGCTCTAGCTTTGTTTCCGTTTTCCCCTCCTCGGCAACTACTCTATCCCACCCTCCTATAGGTGAGGACAGATAGAGAAATGCAAGTAACTGGTATGGCCAGTATGGGTACATGAGTGTCATAGTTACGGGATTCAGCCAGTGTCTTACACAGCAAGAATGAGGCCTCTTTTGATTTGTACTCTAACCTTCTGCTCGGTATCAGTCGTGGCTCAGTTGATAGCACTCTCACCTCTGTGGGTTCAAGTCCCACTCCAGAGACTTAAACACATAATCTAGGCTGACATTTGCAGTGGAGTGCTGAGGGAGTGCTGCACTGTCGGAGGTGCCGTCTTTCGGATGAGACGTTAAACAGAGTCTGCCCTCTCAGGTGGACGTAAAAGATCCCACGGCCACTATTTCGAAGAAGAGCAGGGGAGCTCTCCCCGATGTCCTGATCAATATTTATCCCTCAACCAACCTTCACCAAGGCAGATTATCCGGCCATTATCACATTGCTGTTTGTGGGATCTTGCTGTGCGCAAATTGGCTGCCGCTTTTCCAACATTACAACAGTGACTACACTTCAGAAAAGTACTTCATTGGCTGTAAAGCGCATTGGGACATCCCAAGGTCATGAAAGACGCTATATAAATGCAAGTCTTTCTTTCTTCATTCTGCTAGTGCGACCTCAGCGTCTCAACTGGTCCATTTTTAATCACAGTTGAATTAGCCTTCCTTACAGCACCCAGAAAACTGTTACCTTCCCGGGATGCGCCACAGTCAATAGTATCAGATTATTCCAAGTGGATCAGTTGTCTGATAAATCCTTTGGATTGCTGCCAATTAGGGATTTTGATGTTGCATTATAGATAAACCGTGGGGGGATTCCTCAGCTCTAATGGTCGGGAAAAGAGCTTTTCAGGAAACATCAATGAATAATACATTAGAATAGTTCATGGACCAAAATTGCACAGATTTGTAACTTTTTTTTTAAACTTCTAGTTGGTTTAAGGATATACATTCTCAGCATCAACGGCCGCTTCTGTTACCCTGTGTCCTGACACTGCAGTGATGCAGAAACCAGGTCAGAAGCCAAGTCCCTCAGCTTCACCTAGCTTAGCTGCGCACCGAGCCAGCTACAAGGCTGGCAGAAATATCGGGAGTTCTAGTTGGTGTTGGTCAGGGTATTGCCATCCCATCAGGATAGCACAAGGGCAACCAGAAAGTCTCCAATTTTTCAGTTGCAGAAATTAAAGTAAACAAAGAACTTGCATTTCTATAGCGCCTTTCACAACCTCAGGACGTCCCAAAGCGCTTCACAGCCAACGAAGTAACTTTGAAGCGTAGTCACTGTCGTAACGTAGGGAAATGTGGTTCGAATTTGCACACAGCAAGAACCCACAAACAGCAATGAGATAAATGACCAGATAATCTGTTTCAAGGGGTGTTGAGCAAAGGATAAATATTGTCCCGAGCACTACTCTTCTTTGAATAGTTCCTTGGACTTTTTAACGTCCACCTGAGACGGCAGGCGGGGCTGCGGCCTAACTTCTCATCTAAAAGACGGCAGCTCTGACAGTGCAGCACTCCCTCAGTACTGCACTGAAGTATTAGCCTAGGTTATGTGCTCAAGTCTCTGGAGTGGGGCTTAAACCCATGACCCTTCTGACTCAGAGGTGAGAGTGCTACCCAATCAGCTGAGACCAACACCGTAAGTAAAAGGTCAAGGCGTCAAGGTTGCGAAGAGGACAGAAGATGAGATAAGACCGAAGTAGTGGTTAGGTGACACTGTGAAGGAATAAGCTATATTTAAAAAATACACCATTCTATGAAAGAATTCTGGCCTTATTAAAACATGACAAACTGGGCTTGAAAATCTAAAAAGTTAACAATGGAGAAGCTGTATTGTTAACGGCATTCAGGCTATTGGGATAAGATAAGTTGTTGACACTGAATCAATAACCTTATTAAAACAGGAGGTTGGAGGTTCCTGATGTCTGAAGCTTTGGAAAGAACACAATGGTACACCCTGTTAAGGTGTTCTAAATTACACTTCGGAAGAAACACATAAAATTAAGAAACATATGCCTTCGTGGGAATGGCATCAAGTGGGGGAGGCACCAGCCATCACATTGTTTTTGTGTTGAACTTGGAACACCTAGAGAGACATAATTCTGTGTTACAACCAGAACTAAGACTAAGAATTGCATAGATCACCCTGATTGAGGTGTTTTAATATGCCTTCGTAAAAATGACATCAAATAGATGCACCTGCTGTTACACCGTTTTTGTGTTAAGCTTGAGACACATACACAGGAGACATAATTCTGCATTGCTACCAGCTGAAGTGACTGTAAAGATAGCAGAGGTCAGCAGAAAAATGACTAGAGATAATTAGCTTACATCAGCAGAAAATTTCAAAGGAAATACCACTGAAAAGGGTACAAATATTGAACTTTCAAATGGGATGATAGATTCGCTGTAAAGGCGCAAAGCGATTCTCAGGCTTCAGAGGCGGCTCTGTAAGTCTACAACTCTTTCTACCTCGGGGATCAAGGTACTATACTGTATTTGATTTTGGTGGATATCCTGGAATAAAGACTAAGAACTGTAAAAATGTAGCGAAGTTAAGCTCTGATAATAAGAATTGTAAGCTTTCTCTTTTTGGAACTGTTAATGTTGCGATTGAAACACCTACTGTAATTACATGTCGGTTCTTTAATAAATCTATATATTTTTAGAATTGTCTCACATAATACTTCTGTATCAAACTTGCGAACTCAATCTCTGTACGCTCCTTGGTGAGGAGTTGCAGAATTCTGGAGGAGTTTTCCGGACCCTCATAATATCCAGAACGTTACAGTCTAGCTAAACTTATTAAAAGTGCTATCTGGAGGACGGTAACATCTTCAGGTTGTTCCTTTCCTTTAGGGAGAGATAGTCTGGACCTTTAGACCCAATTAAGCGTCTTTAGGATTTGGCTACCTCAAACTTTAGTTGAAAGTGAACGTCTGGGGAATATGCCTGATCTGGGGTAGCCTTAAAGGAGCTAGGACTAGTAATTATCCCTTCAACACCAAGCTTTAGTTTTAAAGACCCGCAGACAATGTTCCTCTTAATTCTTTGGGGGGTGCGCGGTCCCTTTAACGGGCTAAGCGGCCCGTTCAACATTTCGTGCATGCGGTTACCTCAGTGATACGAGGGTTGGTACATTTCCTGTTCGTCCCCGATGGCTCCAGCCATTGTTCCCCCGAGGCGGGACAGTCATGCCTGAGGGTGCACCTTCCGTCGCCCCTGCACCAGCCACACTCGAAGTCAGGATCCGCCTTCAGGCACAGGCCGCAGCTCTCCCGCATCACCCCGCACTTGTACAGGTGAACTGCGAGAGGAGGAAAAAGGGGGGGGGAAAAAAGGGAATGAAACCAGGAGGAAAAATAAGACGAGACTGAATCGCAACTCATTTCAAACGGAATTCAGAGGGATTTGTTCTTGAAGGCTTGGGTGAGAAACTGTGAGAGTTGACTGGTTTGGGAGAGACTGCCGTCGGCTCACCTTTGTTGTGCGCTGGGTTGTCGATGCTGAAGTCTCCATTCCAGACAACAGAGAGATCCACGGGGAGATTGTTGATCGCCGTCCCCTCGTAGGAGTACTGAAACGAGACGAGCAACGTAACAATGTGTCAAGACGGACGGTGTTTCGCAAACGGTCCGCCACTGAGGTAGCTCAGAACACCACCTTCATTCCTCATCACTGAGTTAATTCAATACACTTGAGGAGAAAGGTTGTCAAGACCTTGGAGAGGGTGCAGAGGAGATTTACTAGAATAGTACCGGGCATGCAGGACTTCAGTTATGTGGAGAGACTTAGAGAAACTGGGGTTGTTCCCCTTAGAGTAGAGAAGGTTAAGGGGAGATTTAATTAAGGTGTTCAAAATTATGAGGGGTTTTGATAGAGTAAATAGGGAGAAACTGTTCTCACCAACAAGAGGGTTGGTAACCAGAGGACACAGATTTAAGATAATTGTCAAAAAAGCCAGGGGAAAGATGAGGAGAATTTTTTTTTTTACTCAGCGAGTTATGATGATCTGGAGCGCACTCTGCCTGAAAGGGTGGTGGAAGCAGATTCAATAGTAACTTTCAAAAGGGAATTGGAGAAGTACTTGAAAAGGATAAATCTGCAGGCCTTAGAGGAAAGAGCGAGGGAGTGGGACTAATTGGTAGCTCTTTCAGAGAGTCGGCACAGGCACCGCGGGCCGAGTGACGACCTCCTTTGCTGTATCATTCTATGAATTTCAGGCCTCTCCCAAGTGTTGCTGGCATTAATGTATTGAGTCTCCAGTTAGATGTGGTGACATGAATCTTGTCATTCACGTGGAAATTACTTATGAAATAATACTGGGCGGCCTGCTGGTGGCGCTGTCCAGGGAGAGTATAAATACTCGGGCATGGGCCCAGCTTGCACAGGACATTCTTTAACAGGAACTAGTCAAGGACACAACTAGATCTCCATGTTGAAAAACAGTTGATTAAAGCCTTGTTTAATACTCAGACCAAGTGTCTAGTAGTTTTCTTACGACATGTGGTACCAACTGTGTTTATGCTCAAAATGAAACATGCTGACCGCACCCAGCACATGCCAGGTCAGGCATGGCATAGCATAGCTGACAAGAGTGGTGCTGTTGTTGTTTGGCGAACCGACCTCTACCGTGCGGAGGCTGAACGCCAACTCTCTGACACCTCCTCCTACCTCCCCCTGGACCATGACCCAACTACCGAACATCAAGCCATTGTTTCCAAGACTGTCACTGACCTCATCTCCTCTGGAGATCTTCCCTCCATGGCTGTCAACCTCATAGTCCCCCAACTCCACACAGCCCGCTTCTACCTCCTTCCCAAGATCCACAAACAGGGCTGCCCTGGTAGACCCATCGTTTCAGCCTGTTCTTGCCCCACGGAACTGATTTCTTCCTATCTCGACTCTATTTTTTCTCCCCTTGTCCACCCACCCCCCCCCCCCCCCCCCCCCCCCCCCTTTCCCTGCCTCTGCACCTGCTTAAAACCTGTTGCATCCCTAGCTTTTTCCAGGTCTGACGAAGGGTCACAGACCTGAAACGTTAACTCTGTTTCTCTCTCCACGGATGCAGCCTGGCCTGCTGAGTGTTTCCAGCATTTTCTGTTGTTATGGCATAGCGTGGCATCAGTTGGGCATCCACCATGGTTCACTGGATAAATGAGCCGCCTGGCGTGGAACAGGGCCAGTCAGTTTCAATCCCTGGACTGTCCTGAAGCTGATCCCAGCCTAGTGCACGAATAGGAGACAGCATCCATGTGCTTGGGTGCTGGGGTGGAAAGTCAGCTAGGATGCTGGCTCCGATCGATATCCAATGACTCCTGCTGGAGAGCGTGCACGTACAGTCATCAGGTGAGATGGGACCGGGCCAAGCGTTGATGTCCCTCCCAACCCCACAGCCCCCTTTTGGTCAAATAAGCATAAGACTCGTCCCCAAGGCTCATCCATGAAGAATGCCCACATGGGTGAAGGTACTAAAGAGCTTCCAAGCACCTGTGGAACTGGCCCTCTGTTAGAATCTGCACCCTCAGGAGAGTAGTAGAGAAAACCAGAGGACCAAAAGGCTCAGTCTACTCTGGCCAATGTCGTCTTAAGCACTCCCCCCCCAAACCAGCAATCTTTAGAGGACAACTGACACCTGTGGAACCGTCTGCACCATCACTGGTGTGGGTGCGGATGACAAAAACTGTAAGGGGAGAAAAAAGCTATCCTTTGGTCCCATAAACTTTATTAACTCTGTATGCAATGCCTCAATTTTAAAATTCTCAGCCTTGTGTTCAAATCCCTCCATAGCCTCTCCCCTCCCTACCGCTATAACCTCCCCCTGCCCTACAACCCTCCGAGAAATTGGAGCTCCTCCCATTCTGGCCTCTTGTGCATCCTCCACCCCACCATTGGAGGTTGTACATTCAGCTGCCTAGGCCCTAAGTTCTGGAATTCCCTCCCTAAAGCTCTCCGCCTCTCTTTCCTCCTTTTAAAAAAACATTTTTTTATTCGTTTTTATGGGATGTGGGCGTTGCTGGCAAGGCCAGCATTTATTGCCCTTGAGAAGGTGGTGGTGAGCCACTGCCTTGAACGGCTGCAGTCCGTGTGGTGAAGGTGCTCCCACAGTGCTGTTAGGGAGGGAGTTCCAGAATTTTGACCCAGTGACGATGAAGATGCTCCTTTAAACCTACCTCTTTGACCAAGCTTTTGGTCATCTGTCCTAATATATCCTTATGTGGCTCAGTGTCAAATTTTGTCTGATAATAGTCCTGTGAAGCACCTGGGGACGTTTTACTACATTAAAGGCGCTATATAAATGCACGTTGCTGTTGTTGTATTCCCCCTTTAGACATTTTTTATACCTTTTATACGAAAGAAACAAGGTCATAGAGTCATAACGGCACAGGAGGCCGCCATTCGGCCCATCGAGTCCGCGCCGGCTCTCTGTAGAGCAATCCAGTCAGTCCCATTCCCACCGCTCTATCCCCGTAGCCCTGCAAGTTTATTTCCCTCCAGTCTGCCCTTGAAAACATTGAGGGTCTCCGCTTCCACCACTTCCGCCGGCAGCGAGTTCCAGGTCATCACCACTCGCTGCGTAAAAAAGTTTTTCTTCACGGTCCCCCTGTATCTCTTGCCCAAAACCTTAAATCTGTGTCCCCTAGTCCTTGTACCACCAACTAGTGGGAACAGCCTTTCCCCGTCTAGCCTATCCAAACCCGTCATAATCTTGTACACCTCTATCAAATCACCCCTCAACCTCCTTTGCGCTGATGAAAACAAATGCAGGTGCATAATTTGAAAGCTTGACACAATGGCTTGAGGCAGTAACTTGAATATAATGCTAGCACGGAGTACCCAGAGTGTCCTCACCTCACACCACTGAGCCATAATGGCACAGAGGCTGCCATGACAGGTCTCGGCCTAGTGCTGAGATTCTGGCCTGTCACAGCCTGCCCACACGGGTAGTAGTTCCCCTGCTCCCCCTCCCTCCCCCCGCCGCCCCCCCCCCCCATCTACTGCTTCCTGTCACGGTTAAACTAATGGCAACAGAAAGGCTTAGCAAGAAAAAGGAGAACTCCTCACGAATGGGGGAAAAGAATACTTTGACTTTAACTTTCCGTTGTGACCTTTGCTCAGAGTAAAGTGAGGTGATGGACAGATTCCAGACACAGACTTTCACTGTGAACAGTTCCCTCTCCGAGTCAATGGAGATCAATGTGTTTGCGAGCGCCACAACTGACACACATGCAGTACTGAAGAAGCGCTCCAGGCAAGCACAGCCAACCCTCCCGAGCCTCACGCAGAGGCAGCTTAAAGGAGATTAAGGGTTCCGTGAATGACTAGAATTGCTAACGTTGCACCAAAAACCGGCCAATAAAACGAGGCTATAATTGATCGCCAGCAATGATTGTAAGACACCAATCCTACTGAGAGTTTCAGAGGACAGTCACAAAAGGAGCTGGATAAATAACTGGTTGGGAACGAGATTGGTGGTTACGGAGATAGACACAAACTGCGATAATCGAATACTTCTTGGGACATAATAGTCCCTGTGCTGGGAGGCTTAATGTGGTCTGGAGGACAGCAAACCAGGCCTGAGTGATGACGCGTGGCAATCTGGAATCTTCCACTGTTTCTTTCGGAGATTGAAATTTTCCAGAAGAATTTTACCTCAGAATTAAATTGTGGGATAGACCACATGATCTGTGGAAGGCGCGGGATTGGTTGGCCAGACGACCTCTTTCTTATATTCTTATAAACCTCGAGATATAGATTGGCACAGAGTTTAACCATCATTCCTTTCACATCATTTGCCTCGAAGTCTACATCTCCTCCTCTGCTGCCACACCCAGATTTAACATCTCAAGTTTGGACTTTCCAACCTCGGCCCTCCATAAGCTACACATCAGCCAGCATGCCCTTGCCCACGTTCTCGCCCACACTGAGGCCCATATCTCCAACACCCAAGCTTCACTGCACCCCGAGTCCCAGAAAATCGGTTTTAAGATTCTCATCCTCATCTTCAAATCCTTCCATGGTCTCACCCATCCCAACCTCTGCAATCTCCTCCAGCTGTGTCCCTGTGTGCACCCTCTTCTGCTCCCCAAAGCAGCCTACTTCACTCTGTCATTGGTGGCCACTCCTCCAGCCATCTTGCCCCCACCCTCTGGAACTCTCTCTCTTAGCATCTCTGTCTTGTGACCTCCCTCCCCACCTTCAAAAGCCTCCGAAAGGCCTTTCTCTTTGAATGTGCTTTACCCCTTCCCAATCTCCTCTTCCTTTTCTCCCTCCTGTTCTACATCAAGTTTAAGACAGAAATATTACACCTGAATTCCCAATTGGCCACATGCGGCTAATGGCTAACGTATTGGGCAACATTGTTCTAAAGAGGTATTCTCTTCATTTGAAAAATGTTTGCAGACCTGTTTCCAAGCGCAAGGCGCGCACGTCAACCCAAGCACCCCACCCACCCGCCCCTTCAACCACCGTCTGCCCCACCTGTGACACAGACTGTAGGTCCCGCATTGGACTCATCAGTCACCTGAGAACTCATTTTTAATGTGGAAGCAAGTCATCCTCGGTTCCGAGGGACTGCCCAAGAAGAAGACGACGACTTGTTCAAAAAGCACTCTTTGTCTACCACTGATGCACTTTCTGTCAAACCTCGCAGAAAAACCTGACGCTCGTGTGTGTGACCTTGTTATCAGGTGTCAGCCTGGCCCAGCTGGGAGGACTCGCGCCTCCGAGTGAGAAGGCTGTGGGTTCCAGTGCACAGCACATAAGCTAGGCTGACAGAGCAGGGAGCGCTGCATCGTCAAAGATTCCGTCCTCGGGACGAGATGTTAAACTGAGGCCCCCCTTGCCTGCTCGGGTGGACACTATTCGAAGAAGAACGGGGAGTTCTCCAGGTGTCCTGGCCAACATTCCTCCCTCAACCAATGGCTAACTGTCCATTCATCTCATCGTTGGTTAGGGGATGTTGCTGATGCAGAACAGCTGCCAAATACTGCCTACACGCCAATGGTCACTGCACGTCAAGAAAGTAACTGACTGTGTGAAGCACTTTTGAGACGTTTCAATGTGGCGCTATATAAATGCAAGTATTTCTGTTTCTTTCTGACAAAGCTTGCTCTTCTCTCACACAGAGACAGGGCACCTTTAAGAGTTACCTTCAGAAATATTCTTTTGTAAAGTGATACACCACTGTAGTACAATGCTGCATCTGTGTCTTGCCTGAATAGCTCTGTTGTGCACTTAAATCAGCCCTGTGTTGTATTAGGTGTACTGTACGTCAGAGGCAGCTGGAACTGCGGTAATTAGCGGGCCATTCAGAATTTTTTTTTTTAAATGTGCTTTGTTACGTTTGATATTTGAGCCTTTTCAATATTCTGAAGCAAGCAAGCGGGCTCCAAAACAGTGCACGGTCCTTTCATTTTATAGAATCATAGAAGGGTTACAGCACAGAAGGAGGCCATTCGGCCTGTCGAGCCCGTGCCGGCTCTCTGCAAGAGCACTTCAGCTAGTCCCACTCCCCCGCCCTTTCCCCGTAACCCTGCAAATTTTTTTCCTTCAGGTACTTATCCAATTCCCCTTTTGAAAGCCGTGATTGAGTCTGCCTCCACCACCCTTTCAGGCAGTGCATTCCTGATCCTAACCACTCGCTGCGTAAAAAAAGTTTTTCCTCATGTCGCCTTTGAATCTTCTGCCAATCACTTTAAATCCGTGTCCTCTGGTTCTCGGCTCATCAGAATACTTCTGTCTTTGCTTTTAAGTGGAAAACAAAGAAATGAAGCCGATATGTTTCTGGGCTCGCTGATTTGTGCACAATCCCTTTTACATTAGGTTTCAGTGTAACTCAAAACACTTTAAAAAAAAATTAACAGGGAGAGCTCCCCTGGAGAGTCCAGAACCAGGGGTCATAATCTAAGGATAACGGGTGAGCCATTTAGGACAGAAATGAGGAAGAATTTGAAGAATTTCTTCACCCAGAGAGTGGTGAACCTGTGAAATTCTCTACCACAGAAGGTAGTTGAGGCCAAGTCATTAAATATATTCAAGAATGAGTTAGATATATTTCTTAAAGCTAAAGGTATCAAGGGATATGGGGAGAAGGCAGGTACAGGGTACTGAGTTTGGATGATCAGCCATGATCTCATTGAATGGCGGAGCAGGCTCGAGGGGCCGAATGGCCTACTCCTGCTCCTATCTTCTATGTTTCTATGTTTCATCGTGCATAGGAGATTACACTGCTTTATAATCACAGGAGCCATTACACCGTGTAACACACATTGCATTATTCTGCTGCCAGGATACAGCAATGCTCAACTTGGCCTGACCCTTAAAGGAGACAAAGGATGATCGTCAATGGTCACATCCTTAGATCAATTAAAGGTTGACTGCCGATGGTGAGGGAAGTTTGCAGATCTTTTACGTCCACCTGAAAGGGCAGGCGGGGCCTCGGTTTAACATCTCATCCGAAAGACGGCGCCTCCCTCAGTACCGCACTGGGAGTGTTGGCCTAGATTTTGTGCTCAGGTCTCTGAGGCGAGTGTGCTGCCACTGAGTCATGGCTGGCACTTACAATTGGCATTACCACGAGCACTACTTACTGATGTGTTCTGACACTGGACACTGGAGCTGTTGAATCGCAAGGCCGGAACTCGCTGCTCCGTTCCGTGGATGTTCAGGATGCACTCATAGCCTCGCTGGCCCGATTGTGGCTGTGGAAGATTTTTGGATTTCAAGGTGATGGGCTTCACCACTCCGACGGGCACCAGAATCTTCTCAGCAGCGAGCAGCTGTGGACAGTCCTGGAGAGAAAGGACAAGTAGAATTTCAACGTGACACCATTAGCACGATAAATGCTCTCTTACTGAGTAAGGCCAAGGCCCAAAGTACAAAACACCACCGAGTAAAAGAGAAGCCGAAGTAACTCGGGGATTAAGTGATACCTCATTTCCAATGGCTCCTGCTGCCACTTTCCTTTGGTGATGGTGGTGGAAGCCGGGTTTCGGGGGAAAGAGTGAGAGGATGTGGGATGGCGAGAGGACAATATGGGAGTTATGGGGAAGGGACAGTTGCTGGGATAGAGGGGGCGTGGAGGAAGCTGGGGGTGATTGGAAAGGAACGGAAATTTTAAGAAAAATAAAAAGAGATCAAGAGAGAGTGATTGAAGAACCTGCTCAGAGAAGACACAAAGCAGGACACATGGAACAGTAAGGGAGAAAGGGAAGGATAGAGGAGAAAGGGAAGGATATTAGAGAAAGGGTAGGGTAGGGGAGAAAGGCAACAGCGAGGGGAAGGGTTGGAATGCAGAGAGGGATGAAGCAAAAATTGCAAAGGAAAGGTAGCCTTCTGTTGTGAACAGCCCCCTTTCCCTGCTACACCGCACCACCTACCCAAAAGGAAAGGAGATAAACAGAAGGAAAGCAGCAGAACAGGAGAGGGGGACAAGCAGAAAAGAGAAATGGAGAGATAGATGGATCAACACCACAAAGACAGCAGACTGGTAAGGCAGGCACCGTAACCTCTGACTTACTGTGTGCAATGCAATGGGAAATCCACTGAAATATATTAAAAGTGTGACATCTTGAGACACAGCATATATACACAACAGCACAACATGGCTTCCGAGTAAGAACTGTACTGCACACGGCTTTATTATTATATACATCAGTAGTCCACCAGGTGGCTCTATTTAACTTCATCAATAAGGAGGGAGAAGAGCATCATAGCAAATAATCATTGTACATGACTTGCATGGTATACACAACTCTTGGTATACATTTCTCAAATGGAACCCATTTTATGTTTCCAAATTCTACTATAGAATTCTGTAACACAAACAAAAGATATGAACTTATTTTCCATATTTACAGATTAAACTTAACCACTGGTTTTCTGTTTCGAAGAGGATACCTTCTTTCTTGAACAGAACTGTCAGATCTTGTTGTAGGACTTTGACTCATTCTAGGCTGAGCCTGTGGAGAATTTTTCTCCAAGGGCTGACCTTGATCTACATTTGGACTCTCTACACTTTCAGACTGTTTGTCTGCCTGACTCGGGCTCAGACTTAAATTCTGACTTGTTTCTGGTACGTCTGATGTAGGATTTGCTGCTGGTACTCTACTTGTAACAAGACTACCTGACTCATCAGAATAAAGTGAATCATCCCAGCTTTCAACTCCTTCCACATCCGTAGGTAAGATATGATCAATGTGAACAAATCTGACCTTTCTATGATCAAACATCTTGACCAAATATGTGCGAGGGTCACATATCTTCACTACTCTTCCTGGTAACCACTTTAACCATTTATGGTGATGGTTCTTCACTCTAACCTTCTGTTTCAACTTCACACTTCTCTCTCTAACTCTACCTTTATCATGACTCTCTTTCTGCCTTGATTGTTTCTCTTCTACGGACTGTGCCAAGTTTGGCTTTAACAACGAGAACCTGGTTCGTGGCTGTCGTTTGAGAAACAACTCTGCTGGTTTTCTACCAGTAGTGGTATGAGGAGTATTCCGATAGGTAATCAGAAAATTTGCCAGTTTTTGTCCAACGACAACTGATGTTTCTTTGGATTTGGATCCAACATTTGCTTGATGAGGGCACGTTTGACAATTTGTACTGTGCGCTATTGCTGCACCATTTGAAGCAGGGTGGTACGGTGGAACTTTGGTATGTTTCACACCGTTTCTGCTCATGAACTGTGTGAACTCTTCTGAACAAAAATTGCGGCCCATTATCAGACACAATTTCTCTGGGAGGCCGTATGAAGAAAACAATCTTTGCAAATTGTCTAGTGTTTTGCTTGTTGTTATTATCCGCATCGGAAACACCTCTACCCACTTCGAGTGACTATCTATCACTATGAACAATTGCTGTCCTTCTAGCTCAGCAAAATCTACATGTAACCTTTGCCACACTCTGGGAGGCCATTTCCATGGCTGTAATGGTACTGATGGTGGTTTCTTGCTCACCGATTGACATGTTGTACACTGACTGACTATGTACTCTATCTCTTTATCTAAACCTGGCCACCATAAGTAACTGCATGCAAAGCTCTTGGTCAAGCACATTGCCAGGTGCTGGTCATTAAGATCTGCTAACAATTTAGACCTGAGCCTATTTGGGATAAACACTCTTGCTCCCCACATGATACAATCTTTATTCACTGATAATTCATTCCTGCGAACGAAGTGCGGATGGATATCTAAACTGGTCTTGCATCCTCCTGCACTCTGACACTGGCCTTGAAGTCTTGGATCGGACTGCCCGTTTCGCTGAACACCTTTGGAAACTGCTTGATGACATCATCTTTCGATGCAAATTTCACTTCGACACGAAAAATCTCATTCCAATCCAGCTTCAGTGATCCCAACCAATTTCTACCCATCAAGGCAGGCTTGTCTCCTGCCACTACTATGAGAGGCAAGCTCTGACACTGATCCTTGCATTTCACTAGTATGGCGATACTTCCTACTACAGGGATTTGCTCTCCTGAGCAGCCTCGCAGCTCTACCTTTGATTTCTCTAGTCGATAATCACGCAACTTGTCGCGATATAGTGATTCCGGTACTACGCTCACGGATGCACCAGTGTCGATTTCCATGGGTATCCTGGTTCCTGCGACATCTACTTGGATGACAATACCTCGCGAATCGCTGTTAGATACCTCCGTGCTCCTGATGACGTGAATCTCCAGAAACTCCTCGTCCTGCTGCTTCTCTTCAACGGTATGTAGTGTCTGCCGATTTCTACTTCTAGCATTGCCAGTCAGTTTGCTCTTCTGTCGGCACACCTTCGCAAGATACCCAGTTTTCTTGCAGTAGAAACATATGGACAGCTTTGAGCGATGTGTTGTCCCAGGCACCAGCAGCACAATTTCAATGCAGTTTTACCTTGGCCATTTGCTGAGGCCTTGGGGCCCAACTGCCTTTTACTTTTAGCCTGCAGCTGATTCACCGCAGTTGTCTGACGACTGGAAATGGCGCAGAACTCTCGGGAGTATCGGTCGGCCATATCCATCGACAGCTGTCTGACAAGCTAAGTCAAAAGTCAGGTTTGGATTGTCAACAATTTACTTCTGAAACGTTCATTTTTCAACCCACAAACAAAGCAGTCACGCAAAGCTCAGTCCTGAAAGTTTCCGAAACGACAGTGAATGGATAGCTTTTTTAAAGCTACAATGTACTCACTGATACCCTCGTCATTTAATTGATCACGTGTTCCAAAACACAAACTTTCAGCAATTTCCAGGGGCTCAGGACTGTCGTGCTCTAACTTGGTGAGGATCTCCTTCAGTGGCGTGTCCTTTGGCTTGGCGGGAACAAGCAATTTTTCAGGGTTTCATACACCTCGGGGCCCGCTTCAGTCAAAAAAAATAGCCCGTTTCATTTCTAAAACCGCCCGGTTACGGTTTACATCATCAGAGACTTCGACAATACTATTCATGGTGAAAAAACATTTCCAGCCACTCCACATATGCTCCGAAGGTCTCCGGTCACGATGGCACTCACCCAAGTGCTCTATTATGGCCATCTGGACTCTGGCAACGTCGACAGTTCAGCCACGTGTGCTCAAAATTTACCTCGGATTTTTAAGTTTTTCTGCAAAACGAAGAACCTCTAACAGTCCCTCCGTCGGTTGGCAGGATTATCCGCCAACAAAAATTTCAGCTAGGGAATCCGCAATCCCATCCTCATCGCAAATTCTGTGATATCTTGAGACACAGCATATATATATACAACAGCACAACATGGCTTCCGAGTAAGAACCGTACTGTGCATGGCTTTATTATTATATACATCAGTAGTCCACCAGGTGGCTCTATTACTAAAAGCTTTATGAATTTCCTGCAAGTGTCACTTATTCTTCCTGTAACAATTTCCCTGTCACACTTTGTTGAGTGCTCCATTTTATTTTAAAATAGCATATCCTCCAACTCACCATAAGCAACATCATGGGAGATCTGTTTATATAAATGTAATCTCAGGTCTGCACATACTCCCTGTCAACTTTTCCATTATAAATTCGCAAGTCCACATTTAGAATGAAAACGGCTTCTGCAAACCTGTCGCACTGTAAATTATACCCTCCCATCAGTGGTGGCACTATAACATTTATAATGGAAACTGTCTATGCCACTATATCACTGCCAGTGGCGGGAGGGATACCCTCACGGAGTGTGGGATGGGGGGCAGGGGGTGGTAGAAAGAGACAAGAGGAGAAAACTGGAGGGAAAAGGACAAAGAGAAAAGATGTATGAACAAATCTTAACTTATCACTTTGAGAACAACATCGCATTATAAACAACGATTAGCTTGTAGGCCCGTTGCCATGGTGAAAAAAGCCCCCTGCAGTTCACTCATGACTTTGGTTTCCAGTCATTGAATAAATTGGATATTCCAGTCTTCCCTGTTACGGACATCTATTTATTGGGGAGCTATGAGATCTGCAGATACTCCAGAATAATACCTTCACAATGGAACCGAATTTAAGAAAGGGGGCTGCTAAATCCTTGACATGCCTCCGAGGAACGATCCCTGGTAGGACAATGCTAGCCTGCTTCGCTCAGTGTAGCGAACAGGAACAGACTGCAACACACAACAAAACAAAAAAAAGGAGCAGTGATGATATAAAAGAACACTTATCAAAAATAAAATGTTTGAATGCATTTTGTCTCGTGGCTACTTCTGGCTAAGTATGTAAAAAATGTCAGGATAAGACACGACTTGTAGTTCATTAACTTGACTTAATTCTTCACTTTCCTAAAGATGGGGCCTACTTTGCATATGAAAAGGCTTAACACAGAGAGAAAAGACCATTACAGATAGGTCTGAAGAGCCTGAACGAGAAACTGACAACGATACACAACGTTGGGTTTTATCAGCTTAACATGGCTGTCATTTTAAGTAATTGAAATTTAATGAGACTTTATTCCTTCCATTGAATCCTCACACAGATCTAGTAAGAAGGATGAAAAAGAAAATCTGCAAAGTCCATTTTTATCTCTCTATATATTTTATATATAGATCAATGTTCTCTCAAAGGTCGGTCTATTTAACACACATTGCAATGACTGAACATATCTGCAAATCCATCAGAACTGGTCTCATTCTTCTCATCTGTTCTTTGATTGCCTTTCATTAAAATTTGTTTCATTTTTTTTTTCTCCTGATTGTACGAGCACAAAGGCAGCTAGGGAAATGTTGTGGCAATAAAACACTTTACAAGAGAGCGAGATAAAGCACATTATTCCATTATTATTCTGCAGGCACAGCCGCTGTTTTCACAGCCCCTGAAGGAGTTATTTCACACCAATGAGCTGGTATTTAGAGGGGGACTGGGTGGTGAAGTCGCTTAGCATGCTAGCCTTTCACTCCAGGATCTGGATTTAATCTATCCAGAGAGGGTCTCCTCTGTTATCTGTAAGGAATCTGTTTGAAATGGTGTTAGGTCATCTGAAGTTCAATTTCTGATGAAAGCTCTGCATCCTAAATGCTTGTCCATCTCTTCTCCTTAGTTCCAGCATTTTTTACTTCAGAATTTCAGCATTTAAGGTGTTAGGTCTTGAGCATCCCTGATTATAATCGCTCAACCTTTGGTGGCCGTGCCTTCTGTTGCCTCGGCCCTAAGCTCTGGAATTACCTGCCTAAACCTCTCCACCTCGCTACCTCTCTTTCCTCCTTTAAGACGCTCTTTAAAACCTACCTCTTTGACCAAGCTTTTGGTCACCTGCCCTAATTTATCCTTGTGTGGATTGGTGTCAAACTTTTTTTGTCTTAAAATACTCCTGTGCAGCGCCCTGGGATGTTAAAGGCGCTATATAAATACAGGTTGTTGTTGTTAGCCATGGCACAGTGGTGACACTCTCACCTCTAAGTCCAAAGACTTTGGGTTCAAGCCCCACTTCAGAGACCTCCTTGAAGATGTTCCTTAAAACCTACCTCTTTGGCCAAGCTTTTGGTCACCTGCTGGCTCAGTGTCAATATTTGTCTCGTTACGCTCCTGCGAAGTGACTTGGGACGTTTTACGACGTTAAAGGCGATGTATGTTGCTGTTGAGCACATAATCTTCACTGACACTCCAGTGCAGTGCTGAGGGAGAACTGCACCGTATGAGGTGCTGTCTTTCAGATGAAACGTTAAACCGAGGCCCGGCTGCCCTCCCTCAGGTGGACGAAAAAGATTTCACACCACTATTTGAAGAAGAGCAGGGGAGGGCGAGAGTACCAGGGAGAACTCTCCTGCTATTCTTCGAATTAGTGCCATGGCATCGTTTCCGTCCACCGGAGAGGGCAGCCCGATTTAACTTCTGATCTGAAAGACGGCACCTCCAACAGTGCAGCACACCTTCACAGTGCTGCACTGAGGTGTCAGTGAAGATTATGTGCTCTTGCGCTCGAGCCCACATCCTTCCAACTCAGACCAGACAGTGCTAACACTGAGCTGAGAGGACAGTGGACCAAACTGACATAGAAAGCATGGAGCAAGGTGAAGCCACTCAGCTCCTCAAGCTCGCTCCTTCCATGGACCAACTTCAAACTACTCTATAATGGACTGCTACATTTCATCTCCAGGGGGGAAAGTTTTGTATAAATAATCCCCGATCCTCAAAGAAAACCAAGCAGAGCTCCAGCATTTACATTCAATCCCACATATCTACTATTCAATCTTAGCCGATTGAAATCTATAAATTACACTCCTCGCTCTGCTCCTCTGCGCCCAGCCCCAGCAGCTCACAAGGCACCCTATCCCAGAAAGAATTTGATCACATCAGTTTATATCTTCCACTTAGCTGAAAAATATAAAATTCTACCTCAAAAAGCCTGGTCAACTCTACTCAGCTTTTTCCAAGACCTGGATCTTGTCCTCCTTCAACCTTCCTTTCTCTAGTATAAACAGGTTTCATTCCGAGAGTCTCTCTTCATAACCTTGTTTTGTTCTCCGAACCCCCCCCCCCCGCCCCCCACTGAAGTACCCGCGACCCTTTGAAGGTCAGCCTCCCCAAAATAGATATTTAAATAAATAATATTTGTTCTTGGGATGTGGGCAACACTGGCAAGGCCGCGTCTATGGCTCATCCCTAGTTACCTTGAGATTGTGGGGAAGATGGGCCTTCACCTTGAATCTCTGCCGTCCTTGTGGTGATGGTGCTCCCACAATGGGGTTAGGTAGGGAATTCCAAGATACTGACCCAGCAACAATGAAAGAATGCCGATATATTCAGGTCAAGGACGGTGTGTGACTTGGAGGTGCCTATGATATTCTAAATGTTGTTTCACCATACAAGCTCAGGCTATCTTCCTTGCACTTGCAGTCAGATGCCCTTGAGATGAAGCCTTGTATTTATTTAGCTTTGCTGACAACAATTTTGCATTGACAGGCACTCTAAGTGAATGATCAATAATCACACCCCAATGTTCTTCCTTCTCTTCCTCTGCTAATGGATGCCCTTTCATCACGTACACACATCTGCTGCTCCCTGTTCCAGTATGATTCAGCGTACATTCATCTACATTAAAAAAACATCTGTTGAGGCTATGGCAGTGGGAACTCTGTTTGAGGAGCTTAAAGGGATAGTACCTTCATGGAAAAGTATTTTTGCCAAACCTTTATTTTCAAATGGAATGGAATGGACCAAAGAAGAACGCATCACAGCATCAACCGCCAGTGGTGATGCAGGACCCCTCCCTATCCGTGTAACCTCCTTCAGAACCTACAACTCTCTGCGCTCTTCCAATTCTAGTCTCCATCGTGTTGTGTGGCACTATCACCGTGCTAAATGGGATAGATTCAGAACAGATCTAGCAGCTCAAAACTGGCCATCCATGAGGCGCTGTGGGCCATCATCAGCAGCAGAATTGTATTCCATCACAATCTGTAACCTCATGGCCCGGCATATCCCTCACTCTATCATTACCATCAAGCCAGGGGACCAACCCTGGTTCAATAAGGAGTGTAGAAGAGCATGCCAGGAGCAGCACCAGGCGTACCTAAAATGAGGTGCCAACCTGGGGAAGCTGCAACACAGGACTACATGCATGCTAAAAAGCGGAAGCAGCATGCTATAGACAGGGCTAAGCCATCCCACAATCAATGGATCAGATCAAAGCTTTGCAGTCTTGCCACATCCAGTCGTGAATGGTGGTGGGCCATTAAACAACTAACGGGAGGGGGATGCTCCATGAATATCCCCATCCTCAATGATGGTGGAGCCCAGCATGTGAGTACAAAAGACAAGGCTGAAGCGTTTGCAACCATCTTCAGCCAGAAGTGCCAAGTGGATGATCCATATCGGCCTCCTCCTGAGGTCCCCACCATCACAGAAGCCAGTCTTCAGTCAATTCGATTCACTCCACGTGATATCAAGAAACGGCTGAGCGCACTGGATACAGCAAAGGCTATGGGCCCCGACAACATCCGGCTGTTGTGCTGAAGGCTTGTGCTCCAGAACTAGCCACGCCTCTAGCCAAGCTATTCCAGTACAGCTACAACACTGGCATCTATCCGACAATGTGGAAAACTGCCCAGGTATGTCCTGTCCACAAAAAGCAGGACAAATCCAATCCGGCCAATCAGTCTACGCTCAATCATCAGCAAAGTGATGGTAGGTGTCATCAACAGTGCTATCAAGCAGCACTTACTCACCAATAACCTGCTCACTGATGTCCAGTTTGGGTTCCAACAAGACCACTCAGCTCCCGACCTCATTACAGCCTTGGTCCAAACATGCACAAAGGAGCTGAATTCCAGAGGTGAGGTGAGAGTGACTGCCCTTGACATCAAGGCAGCATTTGACAAAGTGTGGCATCAAGGAGCCCTAGTAAAACTGAAGTCAATGGGAATCGGGGGGAAAATGCTCCACTGGCTGGAGTCATACCTAGCACAAAGGAAGATGGTTGTAGTGGTTGAAGGTCAATCATCACTGCCCCAGGACATCACTGCAGGAGTTCCTCAGGGCAGTGTCATAGGCCCAACCATCTTCAGCTGCTTCATCAATGACCTTCCCTCCAACATAAGGTCAGAAATGGGGATGTTCGCTGATGACTGCACAGTGTTCAGTGCCATTCACAACTCCTCAGATAATGAAGCAGTCCATGCCCGCATGCAGCAAGACCTGGACGACGTTCAGGCTTGATAAGTGGTAAGTAACATTTGCACCACACAAGTGCCAGGCAATGACTATCTCCAACAAGTGAGAGTCTAACCACCGCCCGTTGACATTCAACGGCATTACCATTACCATCCTGGGGGTCACCATTGACCAGAAACTTAGCTGAACCAGCCACATAAAAACTGTGGCAACAAGAGCAGGTCAGAGGCTAGGTATTCTGCGGCGAGTGTCTCACCTCCTCACTCCCCTAAGCCTTTCCACCATCTACAAGGCACAAGTAAGGAGTGTGATGGAATACTCTCCACTTGCCTGGATGAGTGCACCTCCAATAACACTCAAGAAGCTCGACACCATCCAGGACAAAGCAGTTCGCTTGATTGGCACCCCATCCACCACCTTAAACATTCACTCCCTCCACCACCGGTGCACCGTGGCTGCAGTGTGTACCATCTACAAGATGCACTGCAGCAGGTCACCAAGGCTTCTTCGGCAGCACCTCCCAAACCCGCGACCTCTTCCACCTAGAAAGACAAGGGCAGCAGGCACATGGGAACACCACCACCTCCAAGTTCCCCTCCAAGTCACACACCATCCTGACTTGGAAATATATCGTCGATCCTTCATCGTCGCTGGGTCAAAATCCTGGAACTTCCTACTTAACAGCACTGTGGGAATACCTTCATCACACGGACTGCAGCGGTTCAAGAAGGCGGCTCACCACCACCTTCTCAAGGGCAATTAGGGATGGGCAATAAATGCTGGCCTTGCCAGCGACGCCCACATCCCATAAGCGAATAAAAAAAAATAAAAAGACTAAGATCAGCAGTAGGCCATTCAGCCCCTCGAGCCTGTTCTGCCATTCAATTAGATCATGGCTGATCGGTATCTTACCTCTACTTACCCACCTTGGTTCCATCACCCCTTAATACCCTTGCCTAACAAATATCTATAAATCTCAGTTTTGAAATTTTCAATTGGCCCCCAACCTCAACAGCATTTTAGGGGAGAGAGTTCCAGATTTCCACTACCCTTTGTGTGAAGAAGTGCTTCCTGACATCACCCCTGAACAGCCTGGCTCTAATTTTAAGGTCATGTCCCCTTGTTCTGGACTCCCCCACCAGAGGAAATAGTTTCTCACGTGATTTCTATTTCCGGGATAATTGTAGGAACAAAGTTTGTTTCATTGAAATATTTGACGTAACTTTTTTTGCCTCTTAATACATATTGTTTTGGTCAATTTATTATCTCACTGATCTCAGTGTTACCCAGTCACTGAATCTCACTGATGCCCTCGGTTGCCCCGCCCTTTAGTGCTGTGGGACTCCGTGGGCGAGTAAAATAACAATGACTGAGAGGGCAGACGGAGCCTCGGGTTAACGTCTCATCCGATAGATGGCACCTCTGACAGTGCAGCGCTCCCGCAGTACTGCACTGGATTGTCAGCCTAGATTATGTGTTCGAGTCGCTGGAGTGGGGCTTGAACCCACAACCTTCTGACTCAGAGGCGAGAGTGCTTCCACTGAGGTAAGACTGACACCCTTGGATATTAAACGGAATCAAGTGTTATGGGGATAGGGCGGGAAAGTGGAGTTGAGGTAGAAGATCAGCCATGATCTTACTGAATGGCGGAGCAGGCTCGAAGGGCCGAACGGCCGACTCCTGCTCCTATTTCTTATGATCTTATGTTTTTGGATAGACTCTACCCCTCCCCTCTGGCCCATGTAGCATGTTCCTGTTCCGAACACAGCAGCAACAGCTGGGGTTAGGTTGCTCTTCCGTTTTGTTTCCAAAATGGTATCATTTAAAATAATTAGATAATGACAACCATCTCGTTTAAGTACTGTAATAATAAGTTAAACACCTTGCAGCCACAACATTCCATTTATCCTTTGACCCTCAGAGCTCGCCGTTTAGAAGGTTGTGAAAAGCAGTTTAAATGCTCAGCGAGGAGAATTAACGCCTCTCTGCTTCTCTCGGCCGTGGAATGCTGCTCGCTCCCCACCCCCTCGACTCTACTACAGGGGGCCACTTCTCCTTGGGAATTCTCTTCATTTTGCCACCTCTCACCCCTTGCTTTCAAAAGCCGTCTTAAAAACCTTTTTCGTCAAACATGTCTTTAGTCTGCCCTACCCCACCTGCAAATCCTTCTCTTTTTTTTCCTCTCTACTCGTTGATCGCTCTGAGGTGTTTTCTTTACCACGAGGAGCTCCCAGTTTATTAGTTCAATTCCCACTATGGGCCTGACAGGGATCAAAAGTCAACAATGCCTGCAACCCCTCCAACCCCCCCCACTGCCCCCAGCTTCCTCCCCTCACTACTATTTCTAAACTTTAATTTACCAGGATACAGGCCGTGTTCGTGCTGTATGTATGGCTGTGCAAATTTACCTCAGGAGGCCTACATGTGCGTGATTTTGCTGGACCTCTTCGATCAGGGTGCTGAAGGCGCTCAGCCTGGCCAAAAAGGGGCTATGAAATGTTGAGCTAACAAGGGGTGTGGGGTGGTCGATGGCTTAGACCCTGGGCTTTCACCTCTGCTTAAATCCAGCCAGGACTAATGAGATGAAAGTCTGCCTTTGCGAAATGAGTTTGTGCAGCCTCAAACCAATTCCAACTGCTTATGGGCCAATAGCACCTATAATCCAGTACTAAATTACAAAAGGAGGCCTCGCGAGTCAAGATGTCTGATCATAGAATCACATAAAGATACAGCACAGAAGGAGGCCATTCGACATTGAGTAGAATGGGCCTATACTCTCTGAAGTTTAGAAGAATGAGAGGTGATCTCATTGAAACATATAAGATTCTGAGGGGGATTGACAGAGATTGTTTCCTCTGGCTGCAGAGTCTAGAGCTAGGGGGGCATAGACTCAGGAGTTTTTTAAGACTGAGATGAGGAGGAATTTCTTCACTCAGAGGGTGGTGAATCTTTGGTTTTCTCTACCCCAAAGGGCTGTGGATGCTCGGTCGTTGAGTATATTCAAGGCTGAGATAGATAGATTTTTGGACTCCAGAGGAATTAATGGTTATGGGGATCGGGCAGGAAAGTGTAGTTGAGGTCGAAGATCAGCCATGATCTTATTGAACGGTGGAGCAGGCTTGAGGGGCCGTATGGCCTACTCCTGCTCCTAATTCTTATGTTCTTATGTCCCAGTGTGCCTATGCTGGCTCTTTAGTAGAGCTAGCTAATTAACCCCACCCCCTGCTGTTTCCTCATAGCCCTGCACATTTTTCCCCTTCAAGTATTTATCCAATTCTCCTTTGAAAGTAACTGTTGAATCTGCTTCCACCGCCCTTTCAGATCACAACAACTGGCTGCGTAAAAAAAATGTTTCCTCATGTCACTTCTGGTTCTTTTGCCAGTCACCTTAAATCGGTGTCCTCTGGTTACCGACCCTTCTGCCTCTAGAAACAGTTTCTCCTTATTTATTCTATCAAAACCATTCAGGATTTTGAACTCCTCTATCAAAGCTTCTCTGCCCCAAGAAGAACAATCCCAGCTTCTCCAGTCTCTCCACATAACTGAAGTCCCTCATCCCTGGTTCCATTCTAGTTGATGTTAGAACTGGAAAATAACACGGAGTGCTGGGGGGGTAGGGGGGAAACCCCTGTACTAAGGTTGAGTCTGAGGTAGAATGTTAAATCAGTGTGCTTGCAGATTCACTCGGCAATTTGGGCACTAAAAGGGACAGCAATCAGTGTTAAGGCATAATATTGATATGCCTTTTAAATCAATGATCCAAGTAAGGTAACTGAAGCAGGAGGATGGGTAAACGCAGCAGATATTGGCACCAGAGGCCAATGCTGATGTGGTTTGTTGACGGTGAATGATTACCTGCGTAATGCTGACAATCGATGCCCTAAATGGGAAGTGCTCAATGTCCCGGCATTCGCAGATGAATATACAAAAAAAAAACCATGGGGACAGACCATCAGGCCCACTCCACCCGCTCATCAGCACAAGCTCCCAAACCACGAGTAAAGATCGCTCAGGAGGAGCGATAATGTCAAAGGGAAGAAAAGCCTGTGGCCAAATTCAGGAGAGAAACTCTGGGAAATTCCTCTCCGACTCCATAAGGCAATCAAACGAGGTCAAGGAGACCAAAGAATCTCCAAAGGGATGTAGACAGGCTAAGTGAGTGGGCAAAAATCTGGCAGATGGAGTATAACGTGGGAAAATGCGAGGTTATCCATTTTGGTAGGAAAAATAAAAAAGCAAATTATGATTTAAATGGGGAGAGATTACAAAATGCTGAGGTACAGAGGGATCTGGGGGTCCTTGTACATGAATCACAAAAAGTTAGCATGCAGGTACAGCAAGTAATTAGGAAGGCAAATGGAGTGTTGGCCTTTATTGCAAAGGGAATGGAGTATAAAAGTAGGGAAGTCCTGTTACAACTGTACAGGGCGTTGGTGAGACCACACCTGGAGTACTGCGTACAGTTTTGGTCTCCTTATTTAAGGAGGGATATACTTGCATTGGAGGCAGTTCAGAGAAGGTTCACGAGGTTGATTCCGGAGATGAAGGGGTTGTCTTATGAAGAAAGGTTAAGCAGGTTGGGCCAATACTCATTGGAGTTTAGAAGAATGAGAGGGGATCTTCTCTCAGAGGGTCGTGAATCTTTGGAATTCTCTACCCCAGAGAGCTGTGGAGGCTGGGTCATTGAATATATTTAAGATGGGGATAGACAGATTTTTGAACGATAAGGGAGTCAAGGGTTATGGGGAGCGGGCAGGGAAGTGGAGTTGAGGACAAGTTCAGATCAGCCATGATCTTATTGAATGGCGGAGCAGGCTCGAGGGGCCAAATGACCTACTCCTGCTCCTACGTCTTATGTTCTTATGGTTACCCTATGACCTTGATGAGCAATAAAACTCAATGTTTGGGATTCAGAATGAAGCAGGAGAGTTGGGCAGGGCGGGAAGCTGAATAAGCATCAACGTAATTATTCATCGCCAACAAACGACATCAGGATTGGCCTCTGGTGACAATATCTGCTGTGTTTACCCATTCTCCGACTTCAGTTACCTTATTTGGATCATTAATTTAAAAGGCAAATCAATATTATGCTGAAACACTGATTGCTGTCCCTTTATTGCCCGAGAGCACTCCAATACTCGTTCCTTTTTATGGGCAATGGGTCAGTTACATGTTGATGGATTCCGGAGGGATTTAGATTTACAGATCCTGAGAGGAGAATAAACTGCGGAATAATTGAGCACTGACTTCTTTTATTACAGTGCCGACTGAAGTTAATTTCCAGGGAGTAGTTTTGTTAGATTCAGTAATTATTGGGTCTTTACTCAAGATATGTAGATGTCCTTCACTCACCTACAATCCTTTTATCACACAGGAAACACTCTGGCCCCGATATTGACATGGGCGGGTTTTCAGAGCGGGGCTGGTACGTTTTCGGACGGAAAACCCCATCGGGGTTCAATCCCGTGGAGGGGGGGGGGTCCCGGGAGGGGTTTCCCAAGGTAGCTTGGGGGGCTGGGGGGGGGGGGGGGAAGCACTCCTGCTCCTCCTGGCCCACAAGCAGCGCTGTAAGGACACTTAACTTCACCCCGAAGCTTTCCTCGCCTCCCTTTGAGCTGCTGGGTTTCCCTCGGCCCAGGAAACCTGGCCGGCCAGGGTTAAACCTGGAAGGGAAATTAAATCTGAGGCTCCCAGCCTCATTATAATACTTAAATGACCAACTCGTCTCCTGGGAGCGGGTTGGCTGCCCGCCTCCGTCCGAGTGGGCAGGTTTGGGTCGGGTGTGAGATTTAACATTTTTTTTTACAACTCACCTGACCCCAGCCCACCCGTTTTTGGGGATTAAAATTCACCCCTCTGGTTCTCAGACAGTGACAGAATTTAATACCGATTGGTGGGATGGGGTGGTGGGGGAGAAGAGAGTTCATTTTCTTCCTACATATTTCCCTTCAGTTTTCTCTCCTTCCCTCCTGAAGGTGTCGACTCCCTCACTAGTGGTCCCAAGGATGCCAATCCTCCCTTGCTACCATATCCCAGTGGCCATTATTCATATTTGAACCCGGACAGTAAGGGCTCGATTTTGTCAATGGGGACGTGATGGAGGCGGGACTCCCACTTTTTGAGTTGTAGTCCTGCCTCCATCAATCTGTGGCTAACCCACGCTACTTTCCCTTGATTGACATTGTTAAGCCCGCCCAGCGGGCTCAGCAGGCCAATTAAGGGACACCTGGATACTGGTGACGTCAGCAATTGACATTTCATCTGTCAAGAGCTTTTGACAGATGAAATATCAGCGTTTGACAGCTCTGTGAAGCTGTCAAACACTGACAATCCATCTTCTAACTTGAGTCCTTCTACTCAGACTCAGTTAGAGAGCTTTCCAGACCAGAAAGCAGAGGCTGCAGCTTTTGACAGCTCAGCGGCCATTCTGCTTTCTATGCCGGTGAGCTGAGGGACTCCCGAGAACTGAAGGGAGGAAGCCTGGAGGAGAAAGTAAAGGTAAGTAAAACTTATTAAAACACTTTACACACACCAAACACACTTACCTCTGCACTCAGGCACCCATCACTCACCTGTACACCTGACATCTCGACCCCTCCAAGCCCTGCAGACCGACGGTCCGCCTCGCTAACTTGGCGTGGTTTGGAGCCGTCGGGCAGCCCACACTTCAGGGCTAAAAATAGGGATTAGCCAAAAAACTGGCTGTTAACTACCTGTTAACAGGCAGTTAATTGGCACTAATCCCCTTCCCGCCTCGGGGAGGCGGCTCCCAGCACAGGTCGGGTACCCGCCTCCTGGGACATTGGCATGGAGGCGGGTTGGGGGCGGGATGGGTACGTGCCCCCCTGAATCTGCAATTTTCCCACCACTCCCGCCTCCAAACCCGCCTCCACGGGGCTTGGAAAATCGAGCCCTAAGTGTCTACAGGCTGTTCAGTCACGGGGGGCATCACAGCTGAGCCTGAAGACAGAGGTCCACATCCAGCAGGAGGGCCATTCCTTTTCCGAACTCACTGAAGCCCCCCCCCGTCGTAGTGAGCCTACTGCAGTGCTCAGCTAGCTCACACCCGGGGATTGAACCTGGGTCTGTCCTGCTCTGTATGACAGCAGACATGCACAGGAACACAGCTGGTGAAGTGACATCTGGTCGCGACTGCGCACGCACGCAAGAAAGTTATCCATTTTTAACCTGGGCTCAGCGGGTAGCACCCTTGCCACTGAGTCAGAAGATTGTCGGTTCGAGTCCCACTCCAGAGACTTGAGCGTCAAAGCTCAGCTGACACTCCAGAGCAGTGCTGCGTGAGTGCTGCACAGTTGGAGGCGCCATCTTTCGGGATGAGACTGCAGTTGAAGCGATATCTGACACGCTGTGAACTAATGTGACGCAATTATTTCCAGATCTTAAAAGTCTTCCGGTAGTTTAAAACTAAAGAAAAGAATTTGCATTTGTATAACGCCTTTCAAGCCCTCAGGGTGTCCCAGACCACTTTACAGCCAACGAAGTGCTGTTGACGTGTAGTTAATGCTGTAATATAGGAAACGCAGCAGCCAATTTGCACACAGCAAGCTCCCACAACCAACAATGCAATAAATGACCAGATCATTTGATTTAAGTGTTGATTGAGGGATAAATATTGGCCAGGACACCGGGGAGAACTCCCCTGCTCTTCGAATAGTGGCCGCGGGATCTTTTACATCCACCTCGGAGGGCAGACGGGGCCTCGGTTCAACGTCTCATCCGGAATATGACGCCTCCGACAGTGCAGCACTCCCTCCGCACTGCAATAGACTCTGTGCTGAAGTCTCAGAAGTGGGACTTGCACCCATGACCTCTGACCTAAGTTATCGGAGAGCTTATACAACAATGATGGGGTGACAGTGAAACACTCGAACTTATGGAAGTCGGCCCACTAAATGGAGGCTGTGGACAGGCAATGCTTCCTGACTTTACACACCAGCCGTACTTATATTTGTCGCAAAGTGCATAGCTTAAAATATCAGAAGCGACTGTGCAGAGGAAGCTCGAGGAAGCCAGCTCTCCTTACAGTTCTCTCTTGTTCTGAGGTGAGGCTGAGCCAAAAAAACAACAATGTTATTATCGAGCAGACGTTAGGGCCCCAAGAACAATGAGAGAGTGCGAGGAAGGCAAGCCTCGGAGAGGGAAGCCAGTCCTTCTGTCACATGGAGCCTGTGAAAAAAAAATTAGGGGAAAAAGAAAGCACAATTTCAAGGCTTTTCATATCTGTCCCATTCACTCCTCCAACTCAAGGTTTTCTGAGCATTAACAATTTGAGATAAGAGGGTAAAGAGCGTACAAAGAGTTTTGTAATTGAATATATGCACTCTGCTTAATCAAAGAGGAGGCGTCATAGATAAAGCAGCTATTTGCCAAATGCGACTATTTCTGGAGCTACTGGATGGGTTTCTGGCCTTGGTTATCACAAGAATTAAAACAAAGCCCTGCAAACAAGACACTTGCATTATGTTATATTCCTTGGGATGTGGGCGACCCTGGCAAGACCAGATGCTGTGCCCATCCGTAGCTGCCCTGACAAGGTGGTGTGGGGGCCTTCTCTGAGTGCTTCTATTTACAACTGACCAGCTGGCTCTGCCACTTCAGAGAGCATTGAGAATCGACCACAATGTGTGGGACTGGAGTCACAGAGCAGATAGGGGAGGTTCCCTGAAGGACATTAGTGGACCAGTAGGGTTTGTGCAACAATCTGGCAGCTACCATGGTAACGTTTTTCTGGTGCATAGCCCACAAATTACCTACAAACTGCTGGAGATCCAAGGATCCCTTTTACACCTGGTTTGGCGCAGCGCTGGAGTTACACCCCAAACACAAGTGGTGTTAAAACTTTCTCACAAAGAGCAGTGGAAATCCAGAACTCTCTCCCCACAACAAGCTGACGAAGTTGGGGGTCAATTGGAAATTTCAAAACTGAGATTGATAAGATGTTTGTTAGGCAAGAGTTTTAAGGGTTTGGGAACCAAAGGTGGGTAGGTGGAGTTAAGATGCAGATCAGCTATGATCTAACTGAATGGCGGAACAGGCTCGAGGGGCTGAACTGCCTCCCCTCCTGTTGTGATGTTCCTCCTCCAGGTACTCTCACTCCGCTTCTCTCGGGAGTCGGGTCGAGTCCAGACTCCAAATCTACATCCCAAATGTTAGCAGTGCCGTGATACTAAAGTTGATACATAAAAACACCATCAGACACAGAGATTGTGTGCCCATGCCCCCAGTGAGGACCAATGAGGAAAGAGAATTGGGGAGAAAGACTGTCACCCTACAGGGTAGCTATGTGAGAAAGAAATGCCTGCCTTATCACTCTGTTTATCGCTCAGAACTCAAAACTGTCACCATAATGTTGGCAAGTGTACACCTTACCACAGTAGGCCCAAACTGGCTCTAACCATATACCCTCAAGAGTACACTTTACCACAGTAAGACCAAACCACTTCTAACATTCTTGGTTACAACAGAACATAGGGTTTAATAGGTTCCTTAGATAACTGAAGGCTTTCCAGTGGAGTCAAGGTGAATCACTGATGCACATTACACCACTCCATGCTGCAAGGATACTCCACAAGCCTGCAGTTGAATTTTACTTGTTACATATTCTAACCTCCTCTTGAGTATGGGCAGACTCCCAAAACAGCAGAAAGAAGATTCTAAGCTGTTGAATAGTCAGACTGCAGTAACATCTTTGAATTAACAATAACCTCATTACCATCTCCAGATCAGATCCAAGACCCATGTGTGTTAATTAGGTTTGTCAATCACTACAACTCACTGATGGAACACTCCTGCAAAACAGTCACTGTCGGAGCAGCTGATTCTCGACTCTATTTTCCTCTCTGGCTGAAAGATGCTGCCCTGATCTTAGGTGGCGACTGTCTGCAGTTCTTTGCGTTTCTTCTCGGCGGATTTCTATCTTAAAGGCGCGAGTTAAATGCAATCTGTTGCTGATACTTCACCAAAGTGATTGACCTTCACACGAAAAATTCAGAAAGGCTGCACTCTCGGCATGGAGCCTCGCGAGGCCAAAGCATGGGTCGGAGAAGCTGGGCTGCAGTGTTATAGCCTTGACACCAACACGCACTCCCGTGTCGGGGGCGCAAGCCTGCGGAATTTGCCCTCGTGTCAGCGGGCCGTTTGAACTTGAGGGGCTTCACAGACCAGGTCTGACCGTGTCTTCAGCAAATGTGCCGACATGCTCTTTCCATTAGGAGCCAGTGGTTAATAATCATGAGTAGGGTAGGAACTCCTGGCTGACTTTCCCCCTCCAACACCACCCCCCCACCCCAGCCCTGGGATTTGAAGCCAACTTAATGTCTCGACGGTCACTGCCTCCCCGAAACCGCGACCTCCACCACCTCGAAGGACAAGGGCAGCAGGCGCATGGGAACACCACCACCTCCAAGTTCCCCTCCACGTCACACACCATCCCGGCTTGGACATGTATCGTTGCTGTCTGCTCAAATCACCAACTTTAGTTTCTAAGCTACCATCTTTTTTTTAAAACAAAATCCCTCTCCTCTCGGTGTATATTTTTCTATAGGTACAAGTCACCTTCCACTACCTTTCTAAAATGGATGGTCTTCATGCGTGAGGTTATTTGACAATGGGAGGCATTGCACACGAGCCTCGATCCTGTCCTAACTCCATGTTGTACAGGAAACACTCAGCATTCTCATCTACAGGATACTCAGCAAGACTTCCTCGGCAGCACCTTCCCAACCCGTGACCTCCACTACCTAGTGGAACAAGGGCAGCGGTTGCATGGGAACACCACCACCTCCAAGTCACACACCATCCCGACTTGGACACATCATCGCCGTTCCTTCATCGTCCCTGGGTCACAATCCTGGAACTTCCTCCCGAACAGCACTGTGGGAGTACCTTCACCACACGGACTGCAGCGGTTCAAGGCGGCGGCTCACCACCACCTTCTCAAGGGGCAATTAGGGATGGGCAATAAATGCTGGCCTTGCCAGCGACGCCCATATCCCAGGAATGAATTAAAAAAAAACCCTGGAGCAGCGGTCAGACCTGGACTCTTCCTGACCTCTTTGCCTCAGTTCCCTCCCATTAGTTTACTGACCACGTTAGGCAGCGGGAGAATTGCTTGGGGGTTTTTCACCGGTATTTTACTGAGTTGGCTTTCCGAATTCTGTTCGCTAAATGCTGCCAGTCTTTGCAACTAATAAATAGTGAACAAACTGCTCAAAGAGTAACTTAAAGAACCGCTAGTCAGTAAAGTAGTTGAGAGCACATTAGCGGCTACACAATAACTCTATATAAGCAAGCCCTTTTATCACACCCCCGTCATTGCCAATAAAAAAATATGGATTTTCTTTTAACGAAAGCACGCCATTCTCCCCCGCCGCCCCCCAATCACACTTCCGAACACAGCTTCTTGTCACCTTTGAAGTGAGACCCTGGAAATCTGTCCCCTTCCGGTCGTTACCCTATCGCAGGGAAGTCCAGCTTTCCTGTGAGTGAGGGTTTATTTATGCCAGTGGTTCAAAAGGCAAAGATTCCCAGACACAATGTCCAGAACGGCGAACTCATTCATTTCCCAGCTTCTTATTTTTCTTTTCCAGCCTCTGAATAAAGGACGAGAAAAAGGGCCCGTTTAGACAGCGGCTACCGGACTGAGACCAGGGGCAGAAGGGTCGGTAACCAGAGGACGCAGATTTGAGGTCGTTGGCAAACGAACCACAGGAGATACGAGAAGATTTTTTTTATGCGCCTAGTTGCTGTGATCTGGAATGCACTGCCTGAAAGGTTGGTCAAAAGTGAGAAGTCGCACAACACCAGGTTATAGTCCAACAGCTTTATTTGAAATCACAAGCTTTCGGAGCGCTGCTCCTTCGTCAGGTGAAGTGAAGAAATACATATGGGCACAGCATATATAGTCAGAGATCAATGCCTGTGCAGAGAACAATGCCAGACGACTACAGTTAATCTTTCTGACTGCCCTTTATCACACCTGACGAAGGAGCAGCAGCTCCGAAAGCTTGTGATTTCAAATAAAGCTGTTGGACTATAACCTGGTGTTGTGCGACTTCTCACTTTTGTCCCCACCCCAGTCCAACACCGGCATCTCCACATCATGAAAGGTTGGTGGAAGCACACTCGATTGCAACTTTCAAAGGGGAATTGGATAAATACTTGAAGGGGACACAATTTGCAGGGCTATGGGGAACGAGCAGGGGGAGTGGGACTGATTGGATAGCGCTTTTAAAGAGCCGGCACAGGCACGATGGGCCGAATGGCCTCCTCCTGTGCTGTATTGTTCTATGGTTACAGTACCTGTCCACAGTGCCTGGAGACATTTCCCAGGTGAGAGCTCAGGTGAATGTGTGTTCACACACGTGCGTGCTGACATTTATATGTGCAAAGCACCTCTCCCAGCTACATGTGGCAGGGTTCCCATTCTTCAAGCCATTCAAAATTAATTGGAGGGCGCTTTAAACGTGTCCGCCAGGAGGTACAAGGGGAGATCCCACCCTCGCCACAGCCTTTCTGTTAAATTTACATCAGGGTTGCCAACTGTGGTTGGACGTATTCCTGGAGGTTTCATCACATGACCTCCTGCCTCCAACCGCACTGACCCACACATTCCCGCCATAGGCTGCCCGACATGTCCGTCCTTGCAACGCACCACCTTCCCAGACCAATCCGAAAGCAAACAGGCTCTTAATTACCCAATTGGATGATGTTTGACTGTCAAAACAGCCTTTCCATCCCATCTCCAATATTATTCTTCATAACTAATACATGAAAGCATTAAAAGAAAATGAAACAATCGCACGCAATGTTTTGTCAATATCTCAATGACTTATCTCCCGGGTGTTGCCTTGTAACGGTGTCCTGGAGATTAATCGCGAATTGCTGGAGATTCCAGGACAATTCTGGAGGGTTGGCGACCCGGATTTAACACCCGGGTGATACCGCACACTCCAAGGTGGGGTCAGACTGGAGCAGTGCGACGGTCACTCCACCGAGGCATTCGCCCCACTTCCCTCCAGAGTCATGATCCAGCCCCAGACTCTGGAGTTACACAACTCGGCACCGAAACAGAAACTCCCTCGCCGATTAAAGCAGCAGCTGCAGTCTAAACACGCCCAAGGTCAGATTAGGTTCCAAACCTCCTCCCTTTATAGGTTCGCACGCAAGAATGTGTCCGATGCTTTCTTGCAAGAACTGGAACAGTTAAACATCCCAAATATTATTACTTGCCTCAAAAAAAAAAATCAACAGCCATCATTGAGATGGTGCAAAAATGACAAATAGACAAAATCATTTAAAGCTAGTGAACAGGTGCAAAAAAGCAATCAAGAAGGCGAATGGAATGTCGGCCTTTATCTCAAGGGGGCTGGACTACAAAGGGGAGAAAGTTATGCCGTAGTTGTGCAAAGCCTTGGTCAGACCCCCATCTGGAGCACTGCGTTCAGGACTGGGCACCGCTCCTCAGGAAGGATGTACTGGCCTTGGGAGGGGGTGCAGGGTAGATACGCCAGAATGATACCAGGGCGCAGAGGATTAACTTATGAGAACAGGTTGCATAACCTTCGTTTGTATTCTTTTGAGTATAGACGATTGAGGGGTGGTCTAAGTGAGCTGTTTAAAATGTTAAAAGGATTCAATAGGGTAGATACAGGGAAACTATTTCCACTGACGGGGGAATCAAGGACGAGGGGACATCATCTTAAAATTAGAACTAGACCCTGGGTTTTATTCAGCACGGGCTGAGAGTGCCGAGATCAATGGTTTTAACATCTTCAGTGTGAGGGACCCTCTGCAAATATTAACATATCCCCAGGGACCTCCACCCCTCCCCGCCCCCACAATATTCTGAAAGAACATAAGAAATATGGAGTAGGCCATACGGCCCTCGAGCCTGCTCCGCCATTCAATAAGATCATAGCTGATCTTCGACCTCAACTCCACTTTCCCACCCAATCTCCATATCCTTTGATTCCCCTAGAGTCCAAAAATCTATCGATCTCAGCCTTGAATATACTCAACGATTCAGCATCCACAGCCCTCTGGGCAGAGAATTCCAAAGGTTCACAACCCTCTGAGTGAAGAAATTCCTCCTCATCTCGGTCTTAAATGATCTACCTCTTATCCTGAGACTATGCCCCCTAGTTCTAGACACTCCAGCTAGGGGGAAACAACCTCTCAGCATCAACCCTGTCAATCCCCTTCAGAATCTTATCTGCTCAAACTGTCATTTTCATCACAATGTCACGCACAAGTGACAGGAAAATATATTTCAATGCCTCTTGTGTCACGACTGAAGACACCCAGCTCTGCCTCTCCACCCACTACCCTCAACTCCACGACCTTCACAGCGATGCCTGCCAACTTCTCCAACATAAAGCCATCCTATTCGGCTCCCATCACAATTTCCACAGCCCTAACCAACACTGCCAGCCCCCTCTGCAGCTTCTCGCTCAGACTGAACCCCAAGACATGCAACCTTGGGATCCTAGTTAATTCTGAGCTGAGCTGAGCTGAGCTTCAAACCTCGTGCACAGCGAGTTGTTGTGATCTGGAATGCACGGCCTGAAAGGGTGGCGAAAGACGATTCAATAGTGACTTTCAAAATGGAATTGGATAAATACTTGAAGGAAAAACTTCCCTCCCGAGTCAGATCCGGCCCAGGCTCTGGGACAAATTGGATAGCTCTACCAAAGAGCCAGCGCAGGCACGATGGGCTGAAGGGCCTCCTTCTCTGCTGTACCATGCTCTGATTCTTTGATTCATACTTTATCAATCACCACGACTGTCTATTTACACCTCCACATCCATTCCTTTGTCATCATCCATTTGACTTCTGCAACACCCCTGACCTTCACCATATACAAATCCCAACTCATCCAAAATCCCGCCATTTGCATCCATCCTGCTGAGTCTAGCTCACCCATCGTCCCTGTTCTTGCCGGCCTCCATTGGCCCTCATCCAAAATCCATGCGACTTGCAACCTCTCCCTCCCTCTACTTTCAAAATGCTCCTCAAAATCTCTGTGGCCACCTTCCCTCACGCTAGTGTTTGTTGCTCGGAGCCTGTTATTCTCCTCCGACAAGCGCATCTGGAATGTTTATTATGTTAAAGGCAAATTTTAATGTAAGCTGTTGTTATTTACAAACAAATGGGGGGGGAGAAAAGCTTTGCCAAACACATCCTCGTTCAGCCGGTGACCCATTAACTCAACCACATCATCACCCAACAGTTGCTGCTCCTCTGACTAGAAACCCATTTACACAGAGGTTCCATTCTCCACTGATGCTTTCTCACTACTGTTGCTCTTCCCCAATCCAAGAAGTGTTCCCAAGGATCTCTTCCCAGGTCTGCACCAATGCTTCATCCAGAAACTATTGCCTCTAGTGGGAGAGTCCAGAACAAGGGGGGCATAACCTTAAAATTAGAGCTAGGCCATTCAGGGGTGATGTCGGGAAGCACTTCTTCACACAAAGGGTGGTGGAAATCTGGAACTCGCTCCTCCAAAAAGCTGTTGAGGCTAGGGGTCAATTGAAAATTTCAAAACTGAGATTTATAGATATTTGTTAGGCAAGGGTATTAAGGGGTGATGGAACCAAGGCAGGTAAGGTGGAGGTAAGATACAGATCAGCCATGAGTGAATTGCATGATGGAACAGGCTCGAAGGGCTGAATGGCCTACTCCTGTTCCGAGGTTCCATGAGCCAGTGAAGAGAGACAGCTTCGTAAGCAGTTATATCAGGCATTCATTTAAAAAATTCAAGAACAGAAGGAGTGCTGCAGCCTGAATTAACTCGCACTCACATCTGGGTCCAAGCCTGAGAAGAACTTGCTGGGTTGCCATCTTGCCAATCTTAATAGGTATCTGACTAGAAAGGGAGGATCAGGGTGTAAATCCCTCTGAATGTTAAGCCTCAGTAACTGCGATAATGTTGATTTATTGTTACTTTTGCCAAATGAGATCCCTGGCAGTTCACAGCCTTGGTTCAACAGAGTCATGTTGGCGAGCTGCCCAAGCTTACAAGTGCTGCAGTTTTCTCTCCTGTTATTGATGTGCCTCGGTCAACGAAGATGGGATGACTGCAAGCCACGGGAAAAAGAACTTGGCAAAACGAAGAATGCTTTCGAGACTGGGTGGTGCATTGGGTTAAGCATGTCAATCTGGCCCAATTTATGAGATGGAAACCTCTTCTTTTTTTTCTACTGGATGTAGGGATACTGTGTGAAATAGGTTTGGGACGTTTCAAACCCAGTGTGTTAGGACTACAATTTTCAACCTAAGCCACTCGGCGGGAAACATGTGGGTTCAAGTCGGCCGTCCGTGTTACACCCCGCAGTCAATGGAGAGCAAAAATTGAGCGGGCTGTAAAACGGATGTCTTACCCAAACCCGCTCCGCGGATTAGGTTCAAGGTGCTTCCCCAAACGTCTCTCTTCAGGGCAAGAGAACGGGGGCATCTTTTGCACTTTTTGTTGGTTTACACCCCATTTCCAGAAACTCGAGCACATAATCCAGGCTGGCACTTCAGTGCAGTACTGAGAGAGTGCTGCACTGTCGGAGGTGCCGCCTTACCAAGGCCGTCAGCTTATTGCACTGGTTCAGGTGGATGTTAAACCGCTTCTGCCACTAACTGGAGGACAGCGAATCGTCCCAGTTTAGGACTATCAAAGCCTCCAAATGTTAATCCTTTATAGTTGTGAAGTTCTGCAGACCCAGATAGGGAGGGGGTGAAGGGCAGAAAAAGGAGATGGAAATGGTGCATGTGGGCCCTGAATTTGAACCTAAATGCCAGGAACATTGTAACGGGAGGAGGCCATTCAGCCCCTCGAGCCTGTACCACCATTCAGTTAGATCATGGCTGATCTGTATCTCAACTCCATTTAGAAACATAGAAACAGGGGGGGAAAAATTCAGCTGCTTGCGCCTCCCGTTAGCGCCTTAAGAGGGCGCTAATGGGGCGTAAAGCAGCTAACGCCCGGGCGCAGCGCCGCCCACGCCTCCCGAAAAATTTAGTGGGAGGTTAGCGGCGGCGGCAGCCGGTAGCGCCCTGTGGCGCTGCGCCGCCGGCGATGACGTCATCGCCGTGCGCAGCACCCCGCTCGCGCCCCGGCCGTGATCTTCAGTCGCGCCCCCTGATTTACCGCCAGACGCTATGTCCGACGGGTTCAGGGAGGCGTACGTGCAGCCGGGGCGGCGATATTTAAAGGGGAGGTGGCAGGCGGCCATTTTTGTTGCTGGCCGCCTGCCAGCACCTGCCCCCGTTGCTGTCCCCGGCCCCCGTGAAGCCCCCCCACCGTGAAGTGCCGGCTGCGCTCCAAGAGCCCGGCACTTCTCTTGAGTGCCGGGCTCTTTTGCCGGCACTCCCGATCCCTGGGGGCCCAGCTGGGCCCCGGTTCGCGCTGCGCAGGGTCCCTCCCCTTTAAGAAGGGGAGGAAGGCCTGCAATACCGCGGCGCGACGTAGCGCCAGGATATTCACTCGCAGCGCCCCAAGAGGGATGCGGGGTGCTTCCAGTGGCGCCCCGCTTCCCTCTTGGGGCGCAACCACTGAAGTTCCGGCGCGGGGCCGCTAATTTTTTCGGGGCGCTAAAAGTCGCGCCCCGGCGAGGTTAGCGCCCCAAATGGGGCGCGACTCAATTTTTACCCCATAGAATCTAGGAGCAGGAGTAGGCCATTCGGCCCGTTGAGCCTGCTCCACCATTCAATACGATCATGGCTGATCATTCAAATCCAGTACCCTGTCCCTGCTTTAATCCCCACAGTACACATATCCCACCCTACCCCCGTAACCCCACGTATTTAATTCCCCCTAACATATCCCATCCTATCCCCATAACCCCACATATTTAATCCCCCCCTAACACTAAGGGTCAATTTATCATAGCCAAATCAACCTAACCCGCACATTTTTGGACTGTGGGAGGAAACCGGAGCAGACACGGGGAGAATGTGCAAACTCCACACAGACAGTCACCCGAGGTCAGATTCGAACCCGGGTCCACTGGCGCTGTGAGGCACCAGTGCTAACCACTATGCCACCTGCCTTGGTTCCATATCCCTGACCTAATAAAAATCTAGCGATCTCGGTCTTGAAAATTTCAATTGACCTCCAACAGCTTTTGAGGGGGGAGAGTTCCAGGAGAAACTGGATGAGGTCGAAAGCCCTTGTCTCGATCTCCCATTCTTTTGTTCATATGGTTTTAGGCCTATAAAACCGTAGCTTGTTCAGGCAACTATGTGGAGGGGGGGTAAAAAAATGGAAAATCTCCTTACCTCCGAGACATTGACCCGGCCCTCCTGGAAGGAGCATGTCCGTGGGTCATGTGTACACATGTGTCGATATTTACACCAGTGACACTGATAGGGACTGGTCACACATGACAGGCACCTGGTTGGATAAAATACACAGTCAGATTATGCTTCGTAAGACATTACAAAATCTACGAGTGTTTAAATTCAGGCTGTTTCTAGCTCATTCGAACCTGACTGCAGCTTCATAAAAATTTTGAGCCGTCACATTTTAAGAGATCAAAAAGAAGCCAGTTGTTTCAAACTGGTCTCTTCTGACCTGGAAGCAGAAATTTACAACGACCATCCAGTCCCTCACCAAACGGTAGTTAAACTCTGATTAATCCTCCATCCCTCCCTCAGATGGTGAGAGGTTTTGAGAGAGTAGATAGAGAAAAAACACGCCCTTTGCCCAGTGGGTCAATAACTAGAGGTCGTAGATTTAAAATCATTGGCACAAGATCTAGAGGGGGGGATGATGAGACATTTTTTCCCACTCAGAGAGTTGTCGGGATCTGCAACGCTCGACCTGAAAAGGTGGTGGAAGCTGATTCTATAAATAATTTTAAAAGGGAGTTGGACAGGTACTGGAGGATGAGGAACTTACATGGACAAAAAGCGGGAGAGTGGGACTAAGCACGACCGTTCTTTCAAAGAGCCAGCACAGGCACGACGGGCCGAATGCCCTCCTTCTGTGCTGTAAATTTCCATGATTCTAATTGGACTTTGTGACCTTAAAGGAACAGCCCATTTCAGACAAGAGGTCCACATTGGAGAAACTGGGGGGTTGTTCTCCTTGGAGCAGAGAAGGCTAAGAGGAGATTTGACAGAGGTGTTTAAAATCATGAAGGGTTTGAGAAACCGTTTTCGATAGCCAGAGGGCACAGATTTAACGTGATTGGCAAAAGAACCAGAGGCGACATGAGGAAAAACCTTTTTAAGCAACGAGTGGTTAGGATTTGGAATGCACTGCCTGATAGGATGGTGGATACAGATTCAACAGTAGCCTTCAAAAGGGAATTGGATAAATACTTGAAGGAGAAAAAATTGCTGGGATATGGGGAAAGAGAGGGGAAGTGGGACTAACTGGATTGCTCTTCAAAATGACCGCCTTCTGTGCTGTACTGATCTATGATCCTATGATTCTATTAACAACAGAATAATACACTGTCTGTTACAGCTTAAATAGTCTGGACTTCTGGCACAAAGGTAAAGATGCAAAATGACCAAGTACACTGATCTGAAGAATATTTCCCCACAAAGTAGTGAATGAGTGGCACAGACTCCCAAGCAGGAACAGTTCACGGTGTGCAAATTAATTCTTTGCACGGAAAGACCTGGGTAAGGCGTGGAATGTTACAGCACAGTAACATCCACTGAGCACAAAATATTCCTCTGCGCAGATGAAGTGATATCAATGAATTCCTGCTGGTCTCTGGGTACCATTTGCATCACATAAAACCGGTCGAGAGCCTGCCATTTTCATCTTACACACAGATAAATACGGTCACTTTTTACTGAGTTAGCTGATCACAGCTCAGGGCAGCAGTTGGAGGATTATAATTGGTCTCAGCACCCCTGAGCTAGTGAGGGGGTGAGGGGGCGGGGGGGGCTTGTAAATCAGCCAGGTTTCCACTCCACTGGCTACCAGTGGAAAGTCTCTGTGTGTCCTGTAAGTGTTTTTTTTTTAAATTCACCCTCGGGATATGGGCATCATTGGCAAGGCCAGTTATTTATTGTCCATCCCGAGTTGCACTTGAGTAGTGGGCTGCCTTCTTGAACCCCTGCTGTCCGTGTGGTGAAGTTACTCCCACAGTGCTGTTAGGTAGGGAGTCCCAGGATTGTGACCCCCAGCGACGATGAAAGAACGGTAATTATCTGTCCAAGTCAGGATGGTGTGGGACTTGGAGGTGCTGGTGTTCCGATGCACCTGCTGCCCTCGTCTTTCTAGGTGCTGGAGGTCGTGGGTTGGGGAGGTGCTGTCGAAGAAGCCTTGGCGACTTGCTGCAGTACATCCTGTCGATACGAATGCTGAATGTGTCGGTGCAGCAGACAGTAAGGGCAGGAGCGAGGCTCGTGTGTGAGGCCTCCAGTTGTCACATAGCCTGCCAAGCCTCACACATGAAGAAAATCCATTTTAGAAAGGTAGTGGAGGGTGACTGGTGCCTACAGAAAAATACCCACCGAGAGGAGAAAATGGGAGAGGGATATTGTTTTTTTTTAAAATGGTAGCTTAGAAAATAAAGTTGGTGACAACAACAACAACTTGCATTTATATAGCACTTTTAATGTAGTAAAACGTCCCAAGGTGTTACACAGGAGCATTAACAGAATTTTACACCGAGCCGGATAAGGAAATATTAGGACAGGTGACCAAAAGCTTGGTCAAAGAGGTAGGTTTTAAAGAGCGTCTTAAAGGAAGAGAGAGAGAGGTGGAGAGGTTTAGGGAGGGAATTCCAGAGCTTAGGGCCTCGGCTGCTGAAGGCACGCCACCAATGGTGGAGCCATTAAAATCGGGGATACGCAAGAGGCCAGAATTGGAGGAGCGCAGAAATCTCAGAGGGTTGTGGGGCTGGAGACAGAAGCTTACTGCATTCATTCAACATTCCTACTCCTGCCATTTTAAACATAGGTCTTAAACACATGACTTCTAAATGAGTTAACACTGCTGTCAAAATGGCCGACAGGGAAACATTGCATGGACGCGTTTAGAGTCCATCCACTCATGTCCACATTTCTGGTCAGTCCATTTAAACCACACACATCAACAATTAAGGCTGGAAGTTCAACAGGGATTCCATCAGTTTCCCGCCTATGTTATCAGGGGGACAGATCGGCAAAACCTCCGCGGAATTTCAGGCTGCGTTTTTTGCTGAATTGACATCACTAATCGCAGTCTATTTATTTAATCTTCTAGTCAACATTTCACAGACCAACTCGATCATGTAAAAACCGCCTCAGTACAGGTACAGTAATAAAACAATGAATAATTTACGATCACGTTCTTCTTAATGATTAACTGCTCTGAGAAAGCAAAATTCATTTCTATGTAATAAATACTTTATTAAAATATTTTCTATTATTTTTCTTCCAAGTCTGATTTTTTTTAAATTAAAGTAAGGATAAAAACAAAGTCAAGTTTGGGAGCTGGTTTTAAGTTGCCAAATCGAACCCAAAATAAAAATGAACATTAGCTGCCTTTATCGTGTTGATTCCTGATCTCAGTTGTGGTCTCTCTTGCAACCAGTAACCCACTGAGCTTCCATCAGTAGACAAAGTACCTCAAGATGTCTGCTGTCAATTAAGCTTTAGCTTAATTGAGCCTAAGAGTGCAGCTCTCTCCAGGTTTAACCAGGTTTGTTTTTCATATCTGCACACTCTTCCCTTGGAGAATAGTGTGAAGTTTGCAGGATGAGTAACAGCGAACACTGCTTCCACGGCCATAACCATCTTTATACCAGCCAATAGAGTGGTTAGTCCTTAGAGCAGAGAAGGCTAAGGGGAGATTTGATAGAGGTGTTTAAAATCATGAAGTGTTGAGATAGAGTAAGTTCTTCTTCTTAGGCAGTCCCTCGGAACCGAGGATGACTTGCTTCCACATTAAAAATGAGTTCTCAGGTGACTGATGAGTCCAATGCGGGACCTACAGTCTCTGTCACAGGTGGGGCAGACAGTAGTTGAAGGGGCAGGTGGGTGGGGTGCTTGGCTTGACGTGCGCTCCTTGCGCTGCCTGCGTTTGGCTTCCGCTTGCTCCCGGCGAAGAGACTCGAGGTGTTCGGCGTCTTCCCGGATGCTTCTCCTCCACTTTGTGCGGTCTTGGGCCAGGGATTCCCAGGTGTCGGTGGGGATGTTACACTTTTCCCAAGGAGGCTTTGAGGGTGTCCTTGAAGCGTTTCCTCTGCCCACCTGGGGCTCTCTTGCCGTGCCGGAGCTCCGAGTAGAGCGCTTGTTTTGGGAGTCTCGTATCGGGCACGCGGACAATTGTAAGTAAGGAGAAACTGTTTGCAGTGGCTGAAGGGTCGATAACCAGAGGCCACAGATTTAAGGCGATTGGCAAAAGAACCAGAGGCGAGATGAGGAAAAACCTTTTCAAGCAACGAGTAGTTAGGATTCGGAATGCACTGCCCGATAGGGCGGTGGATACAGATTCAATAGTAGCCTTCAAAAGAAAATTGGATCAGTACTTGAAGGAGAAAAAAATTTGCAGGGAAATGGTGAAAAAGCAGGGGAGTGGGACTATCGAGATTGCTCTTCGGAAGAGCCTGCAGGTACTCGATGGGTAGAATGGCCTCCTTCTGTGCTGTACTATTCTATGATTCTATGGGGGGGGGGGGGGATTTATGGGCTTCCACAACCCAGATGATGAGCAGGAGCCACCCACACTCACCCACTGGAGGTCAACCCAGGATTCCGAGCCGGAGCTTCGGTCTCCACCGGCCGGGACTGTCTGGAGCGGGGGTTCGACCCTGCGCCTTCTGACTCAGAGGTGGGCATGCTGCCACTAGAGCTAAAGGCTCACTCCTCGGCCATCGGTGAGAAGGAGGGACAACCGGCCAGGGTGGGGACAGGGAGATGGTTTGTAAGTCGATGTTCCTTTGAATATTGTGGAGTTTTTGTTAAGATATTAAATTGGGGGGGGGGGGGGGGAGCAGCTATTACATCCATAATGTCTACATTCCCCATACATTAACAGTGACGAATTCCTTTCTGTTTCCAAAACTTAATTCGGAACTTTTTAAAGGAACACAACAATAGAAAGGAAATTTAAAAAAAGAGGAAAACAACAGACAGAGACAGAGCAAAACTGAGAGAAAAAGCAGATAGCAAAAATAAAATGGAAGACAGATGAGAACATTGGAGAAGTTTTACACTGTATGCTGCGTGTAGAGAGACAGGAAAAATATTCTTCAGAAACAGGTTTATGATTTCCTTAAAATGAGTGCACAGAGGAAATCTCCCCCTCATAAGTACATATCGACACATAAGTACTGTCCCTTGAACTGAAATAAAGAGAGAACAGGTCTGTCTGTATGAATACCACCAACAGACTCCTACCAAAGGCGGACAAGGCCGGGTTGATTTAATATCTCCTTCAAAAAGGAGCTGGATCAACAACTGGTTGGGAATGGGATCAGCGGTTATTGCGATAGATGCAGACTGAGATACACTGTGGGACAGAATGTCCTGCTGAGATGGTAGGGTTGGCGAGGGTTGATTTTGTCCGTGGAAGCCAGCAGGCCAGGGTGGAGATGTGAAGATAGATGAATATTCTGCAGTTTTATTTCGATCTCTTTTGGGGATCAGGGAATATTTATACTGGATTTCTCCCTCAGGAGATTAAATGGGTTAGATAGACTCCATGATAGGGTTAGATTGCACATGGTCTATGGAAGGATGGGGATTGGTGGGCTGAATGGTCTTTTTCCTTCCTGGGATTTCTTTGGTTTTTTTCATCAAAATTCCTACGGAAAATAATTATTTTTAAAAAAATCTCAATTTGCAGTGGATGAGAGTCATCTTTCGGATGAGACGTTAAACCGAGGCCCCGTCTGCCCTCTCAGGTGAACGTAATAGATCCCATGGCACTATTTTGAAGAAGAGCAGGGGAGTTAATCCCCGGTGTCCTGGGCCAATATTTATCCCTCAGCCAACACCTAAAATCAGATTAACTGGTCATTATCACATTGCTGTTTGTGGGAGCTTGCTGTGCGCAAATTGGCTGCCGTGTTTCCCACATTACAACAGTGACTACATTTCGAAAGGACTTCATTGGCTGTAAAGCGCTTTGGGACATCCTGAGGTCGTGAAATGCGCTGTAGAAATGCAAGCCTTTTCTTTTCACTGGGTCAGTCAGAATGAACCCACGGGTAAATAAAATGTGCCCCGAAGCGAGGTACACCTCGGACTCATTGCAGTAAAGGATTGCTGTTCAAGGAGGAACAAACAGATGCAAGGTCCAGGCAAACTTACGAGTGGTGGACGCTGCAGTTGTAGAAGACAAAGCTGGTGCTGGCAAAGGTCATGCCCGTCTCCTTGGACTTCAGGTGAAGCTGAACCATCTGGTGATCTCCTGTCAAAAAAGAAAACACAATCCTTAGCAAGTCAGCCCACCCAACACTGAGCAAAGGCAACCACGTCAATAACCCCTCCCAACTGGTTCCCCAGCATTAGCAAGAGCACTCACCGTTTTCGGGAAGGCACTGATGCCACTTTGAGGGGAGTGAAACTCCTCTTTTAAGGAAAGACGGGAGAGTGCCTAAGTTTTCTCCCCAGCTCATGACCCATTAACAAAAACATATTCCCAAGGATCGAATATTTCGAAGGAGCGCGTTCCCACAAGTTCATCAGCAGATCGCTAACAACAACAGGCATTTCTATAGCGCCTTTAACGTAGTGAAACGCTCCAAGGCACATCACAGGAGCGATTATCAAACAAAATTTGGCTCATAAGGAGGTATTAGGACAGATGATCAAAAGCTTGGTCAAAGAGGTAGGTTTTAAGGAGCATCTTCAAGGAGGAAAGAGAGGTGGAGAGACTTAGGGAGGGAATTCAAGATCTTAGGGTCTCAGGCAGCTGAAGGCACGGTTGCCAATGGTGGAGCGATTAAAATCGGGGATGCACAAGAGGCCTGAATTGGAGGAGTGTGGAGATCTCAGAGGATTGTAGAGGATGAGGTTGTTACAGAGATAGGGAGGGTCGAGGCCCTGGAGGGATTTGAAAACAAGGATGAGAATTTTAAAATAATTAAGAACTTAAGAAATAGGAGCAGGAGTAGGCTATTTGGCCCTTCGAGCCTGCTCCGCCATTCAATGAGATCATGGCTGATCTTCTGCCTCAATTCCATTCACCGGCCCTATCGCCATATCCCTTGATGCCCTTACCAGTCAGAAATCTATCAACTTCTGTTTTGAATATACCCAATGACTGAGCCTCCACAGCCCTCTGGGGTAGAGAATTCCAAAGATTCACCACCCTCTGTGTGAAGAAATTTCTTCTCATCTCAGTCCTGAATGGCCTACCCTTTATCCTGAGGCTGTGGCCCCTGATTCTAGATTCCCCAGCCAAGGGAAACATTCTCCCAGCATCCACCCTATCAAGCCCTGTAATAATTTTGTATGCTTCAATGAGATCCCCTCTCATTCTTCTGAATTCAAGAGAATACAGGCCTAGTTTACTCAATCTCTTCTCATAAGACAGTCCCGCCATCCCAGGAATCAATCTCGTGAACCTTCGTTGCACTCCCTCTATGGCAAGTAGATCCTTCCTTAGGTAAGGAGACCAAAATTGTACACAGTACTCCAGGTGTGGTCTCACCAAGGCCCTATATAATTTGGAGTAAGACTTCTTTACTCCTGTACTCAAATTCTCTTGTAATGAACCTACCTAATGGCTTGCTGCACCTGCACATTCACTTTCAGTGACTCATGTACAAGGACACCCAGGTCTCTTTGAGCATCTGCATTCCCCAATCTTTTACCATTTAGGAAATACTATGCATTTCTGTTTTTTCTACCAAAGTGGATAACTTCACATTTAACCACATTATATTCCATCTGCCATGTTCTCGCCCACTCACTGAGCCTGTTGAGATCCCCTTGAAGCCTCTTCACATCCTCTTCACAACTGACACTGCCACCTAGCTTTGTATCATCAGCAAATTTGGAAATGTTACATTCAGTGCAAACTTAAGAAAAATCGCCACACACCTCACAGGAGACCACCTTGATTCTGAAGTCTATTTTCAGATGTCCTGAGGATATGGAATCAGCTCCCATGCCTCGGAGAACAGCCCCGTTGGTGTCATTGGACACCTTTGCTATGGACTGGCATGGACCTCGCAATCCCGAACCCCTGTCGGGACGGCTTCCCTCCTCACCCAGCTAGCGCCCAATCTAGTTGTGGACGCCACAGGAGCCTGAGCAAAAAGCAGTTTGTATAAGATACAAAGGACTGCAGCAGCACCGTGGCTGCAATCCAGGAAGAACAGGCTGTTCTCAGCTCCTGGGATGGTGCATGATCGCCGAGTCCCCAACAGTCAATCCAGTCGCTGCACCATCCCACTCGTTGAGAACAGACTGCTGCTTCTCGGATTCCAGCCACAGCTCTCCAGCTCTCTGACTGCCTCATTTATCAAAGTGTCAGTCGGGGGCAATTATTGAAGAATCGCCAACTTCGTGCTGCCAAATGTTATCCTGGAGCTTCCATTTATTATTTTTTTTCTCTCGTCTCGCTTTAAATAAACCATCACTCTTTGTTGGGCGCCCTTCTTTCACTGCAGGTTTTGAGAAGTACAAGCAGTTTTAGATCGCCGCTATTTGTACCGTTGAAGTTGCCTTCGTTTTTTACGTCTTGATTTTATACCTTACCTGTAAAAACATGATTCACCCCATGGCTCCCACCCTCCCGTGCGACTGAGCCAGTCGGAGCAGGAATGTCTCGGGTTCTATAAACCCCCACTCTGTCCTGACTTAGCTGAGCTTGACTAGAGCGCGAGTAGGGGGCACTATAATTGACCCTGACGCCCCTAGAACATGGAGGGACGGCAGGGGTTGGGGGGCGGGGGGTGGGGGGGAGAATCAGCTTGATTGCCACTCAGCCAGTCCTGCTGCAAAAACACACTTGCATGGAGGTTGGGAAAGGACTCGGTTGGACTTGGTCCACCCGTGGTTCAAACGCCTCACTGTTTGGTTCCACAGATGAAGAGTGGTCACTTGGGCGAGGCACAGGAGAGAGGCTGGCGCACATGGAACTGTGCCCCAGAATAAGGTGGAGGCTTCAGAAGAGATGGGGAAGGGGGGGAAAACTGAGGAGAGGCGGCAAGATACACATTTTACAAAACGGAGCTCGTGACTTGCGACGTAGATCGATGTAAGTTGACTACAGCAAATTGTTTTGATCTGTTCTGATTTCTGTCATAAACAACTTGTGCCTTTAATGTGGTAAAATTTCCCAAGGTGCTTCACAGGAGCGATTATCAAACAAAATTTGACACCGAGCCACATAAGGAGATATTAGATCAGGTGACCAAAAGCTTGGTCAAAGTGGTAGGTTTTAAGAAGCGTCTTAAAGGAGCAGAGAGAGGTAGAGAGGCGGAGAGGATTAGGGAGGGAATTCCGGAGCTTAGGGCCCAGGCAACAGAAGGTCAGCAGGGCTTGTGGAGATGCCCGTCATACCTCACTGCTGCCAGGAATTAGCCGTAACACCGCTTCCCAACCCGTGCTCTCCCACACACAACTTTGGCAAGAGCAGTCAGGACCAACAGCACGGCAACCATGACCAATTGCACACGGTTGCTATGCTGCTCATCGCGGCTTGAGTAATGGCCCCCCCCATGGAATGTTCACTGGCCTGAGGAACGATGACTTTCAAACTTCATTGGGAATATATTGGCAACGTGAGGAAAAATATTTTTTTACGCAGCGACTTGTTGTGGATCTGGAATGCACTGCCTGAAAGGGTGGTGGAAGCAGATAGAAACATAGACATAGAAACATAGAAAATAGGTACAGGAGTAGACCATTCGGTCCTTCGAGCCTGCACCGCCATTCAATGCGTTCATGGCTGAACATGCTACCTCAGTACCCCATTCCTGCTTTCTCGCCATACCCCTTGATCCCCCTAGTTGTGAGTGTTATATCTAACTCCCTTTTGAATATATTTAGCGAACTGGCCTTAACAACCTTCTGTGGAAGAGAATTCCACAGATTCACCACTCTCTGGGTGAAGAAGTTCCTCCTCAGCTCAGTCTTAAATGGCTTCCCCTTAATCCTTAGACTGTGACCCCTGGTTCTAGTTTTCCCTAACATTGGGAACATTCTGCCCGCATCTAATTTGTCTAAACCAGTCAGGATTTTAAATGTCTCTATAAGATCCCTCCTCATTCTTCTGAACTCCAGAGGATACAAGTTCAGTCGACCCAATCTTTCTTGATATGTCAGTCCGGCCATCCCAGGAATCAATCTAGTGAACCTTCGCTGCACTCCCTCAATAGCAAGAATGTCCTTCCTTAAGTTAGGAGACCAAAACTGCGCACAATACTCCAGGTGTGGCCTCACCAAGGCCCTGTACAACTGCAGCATCACCTCCCTACTCCTGTACTCAAATCCCCTCACTATGAAGGCCATCATTCCGTTTGCTTTCTTGACTGCCTTCAATTGGATACTGGAAAGGAGTAAAAATTGCAGGGATATAGGAAAAGAGCAGGGCAGTGGAACTAATTGGATCGCTCTTTGAAAGAGCTGGCACAAGCACAAAGGGCCGAATGGCCTCCTTCTGTGCTGCATCATTCTATGATTCGATATACAAAGGCAGTGAAATTTCCTGGTTATCTGCCCAAATATTAACCAGGCAATCCTGCAGACTCTGCCCTGGTGGGGCAGTAATGCTTCAGTTCTAAAATTGGTGAAAGTGCTTTATCTAATACAACAAAGCACTGCTTTCATCTGAGAGGATGTTGAGAAACCTCCACTTGAAAACTTCCTCTCGTGTCGATCTGAGCCGTGCAAACCAGGGAAGGCCCAAGGTTTGGCACCTCGGCTATCCTGTGTAATGTGACCTCAGCCAGGGCAGTGGAAAAGATGTCCTGTGGGGTAATGCGGAAAAGGGTGGGGCAGTACACACGGAGGTCCAGACACAGCAGAGAGGAGTGCGTGCTGGACACAAGGCTGGCAGAGGTTGCAGACCTAGGGCAGGGTGAGGCCATGTACAAGATTCAGAATTCAAATGAGGTTGGGAGCTACTGCATATCTCTGAGGTCTGTGGTGATGGACTATTCAAACCAGCTCTACATAGAAACATAGAAGATAGGAGCAGGAGTAGGCCATTCGGCCCCTCTAGCCTGCTCCGCCATTCGATGAGATCATGGCTGATCATCCAAATTCAGTACCCTGTCCCTGCCTTTTCCCCATATCCCTTGATCCCTTTAGCCTTAAGAAATATATCTAACTCCTTCTTGAATATATTTAATGAATTGGCCTCAACTGCCTTCTGTGGTAGAGAATTCCACAGGTTCACCACTCTCTGGGTGAAGAAATTCCTCCTCATCTCTGTCCTAAATAGCTTACCCCTTATCCTTAGACTGTGACCCCTGGTTCTGGACTCCCCAACCATCGGGAACATCCTTCCTGCATCTAGTCTGTCTAGTCCTGTTAGAATTTTATAAGGTTCAATGAGATCCCCTCTCATTCTTCTAAACTCCAGCGAGTATAAGCCCAATCGACCCAATCTCTCCTCATACGTCATTCCTGCCATCCCAGGTATCAGCCTGGTGAATCTTCGTTGCACTCTCTCCATGGCAAGAACATCCTTCCTCAGATAAGGCGACCAAAACTGCACACAATACTCAAGGTGTGGTCTCACCAAGGCCTTGTACAACTGCAGCAAGACATCCTTGTTCCTGTATTCGAACCCTCTCGCTTCGAAGGCCAATATACCATTTGCCTTCTTAACTGCCTGCTGCACCTGCATGCTTACCTTCAGCGACTGGTGCACAAGGACACCCAGGTCTCGTTGCACTTCCCCTTCTCCCAATCTATTGCCATTCAGATAATAATCTGCCTTCCCGTTTTTGACACCAAAGTGGATAACCTCGCATTTATCCACATTATACTGCATCTGCCATGATTCTGCCCAATCACCCAACCTGTCCAAATCATCCTGGAGTTTCTCGGCATCCTCCTCACAGCACACACGCCCACCCAGCTTTGTGTCGTCTGCAAACTTGGAGATATTACATCTAATTCCCTCGTCTAGATCATTAATATATATTGTGAATAGCTGGGGTCCGAGGACCGATCCCTGCGGTACCCCCTATGACTGCTTCATTTATTGAAATGTCAGTTTGGAGGGGGAGGGGGGGGTTGCAATTATTAAAGATAGGCCAACTTGCGATGCCAAATATTATCCCGGAGCATCTATTTATTATGTCGACAAGTTGCCGTGTGATTATGCCGCTGTACCCCTCAATCAGATCGCTGAGGGGCATCTGCCACTTCCTACATGACAACGGCGACTACACGTCAAAAAGCACTTCATTGGCTGTAAAGCGCGTTGGGATGTCCCGAGGTCGTGAACGGCGTGAGATGAATACAAGTCGTCTTTCTTTCTTTACCAGATTTGATAATTGAGAGCCAGCTAACTAAAAAGCAGTGACAAAAGAAACTATTCAACTGGTAATGGAAAAGCGATTGTGAGCAATTATCCAGCAATCTGAAAGTGGGCCTCAGTTTTTGGATGTCTCTCCCACCTACTTCGAAAGGACTGACAGTTATACAGCCCGATGCTAACACAATAGCTGATGATCATTACAATACCTCAGCAGCTGATCTAAGTGTCTTTGCAAAAGACTGTGATTGACAGCCCCATTAACATGACACTTAATATTAAAGTGATGAAAGCCCTTAAGTGCACTTAGCTGTAAAGGACATGACAATTACTCTTATTTTATCACATATTTGATTCCAGATTATTAACTCAGGATTAAGTTTTTTTCTCCCCCGCCCCCCCACCCTATTTTTTCATTATTTAATGCGTTTTATATAAAACATTCTTCATTACAGTTTGAAGAGTCTATTTGATGGGCCTCAACAATTAGACATCTCTGCTTGATTGAACTGAATCGAAGAACACAGGAGAGCAGGGAATGAAAAACAGCCATTGGGAAGCACCAAGCTTCCACCCTTCGTAGCCCATGTGAACCCTCCAAAGACACCACCCAACTCAACACCCCCCGAGCAAATTCTGCATAAATATCCCCTGATCCTGAATGGTAACCAAGAAAAACGCCACAACATTCATTCATTCTGACATCTGTGTTATTCAAACTGGGTCCACCACCCTCCACGGGCATCACTGTCCCCTCTGAATCCAAGCAGTGAAGAAACCATCATTCACCAAGAAATATTTGATCATTTCCATTTATACACCTCAAGAAAGATTGGAATGGAAAAATACCATTTGGCCCTTCAAGCCCGCCCCTTCCATAGTCCATGACCACCTTAATCATTGACTTGCCACCTCAATCGTGGACTTACTACCTCAATCACGAGCTTACTACACTACACTTTCTAACTCCAATGCGAATCAAACTATTCCACCTCCATATCGCCTCCGCCACCATTCAGTCCTCCAACTTTGGCCTTTTGTGCATCACATATCCTTCGATCCACCATCAGTTGCAGAACCTTTAGTCCCCTTAGTCCTACTCTCGCGAACTCTCTCCCTACACTCCTCACCTCTCCACCTTGTTTCTTGAAACCCATCTTTCTGACCAACCTTTCGGTCATCTCTCCGAACTCTCCCTCATGGCTGGGGGTCCAAACCCTTGATCGATTCAATTTTTTTCCTCTCCTCTCTGTAAAGCGCCTTTGGACATTATCTATATTGAAGGCGTATATAAATTCGTAAATTTATAAATTCATATAAAACAAGTTGTTGTCGTCAGTTAGTTTCTCTATAACCCATGCCAATCCTTGTAGTCTCCAATCCCATTGTGAGCCAGATATTTATCTAACTCCTCTTTGAACGAGTTAATCAATAGAATATCAACTGCAAGAGAAACCGGCATGATCCTAAAGTATTTGACAGTATTCTGATTAAAATACTAGAGAGGTATAATCACACTCCCTACTTTTATTTCCTTAGGCTCACAGACAATTCCAGGTAAAAGGAAGTTTGGTCTATGTCATTCACTATTCATTTAAATTATACTTAATCTTAGAAAGCATGAGATATTCCTCTGACAAGCAACTTCTTTATTCAGTTTAATGGTAAGCACCCTAAAAGCGAGAAGCCTAATTATTAGCTCAAAAGGTTGTGCAATGATGATGGTACTATAGGAACAACCCATGAGATTTTTTACTAACCCAGTGCTCACTGCACCAAGAAGCAAGCTGTTCGTATTTCTGAAGAAGCTAAATCAATTGGGCAGGTTTTACGTACAATAGAAAATTGTATGCAAAAGCTCTAAGGCTACTTGAGCAATCAAGCAGCAAACTAACCTTTTTTTAAAAAAATGAAGAATTTATCAATGTACAAAACAAATTGCTCCACTGACAGGTTAATTTCACTCATGGGAGATATCTCAGAATCATGATCATTTGCGAGAGATTGATTGTAAATAAATATATTTATAATTATCTAATTCCAGCAGATTAGACTTCAGAAGTCCAGCTGAATTGTTCAACGAGAGAGTTGGAATTAAAACATTGGGGTTGATAATGTAATAACGGATACTCTTGTATTAGTTGGGTCAGGGGGGGTCCAGGCTTGCAACGCGCCAGTGACGCTCAGCACCCCAAAGTGTGGCCAATCATAGAATCATAGAAAGTTACAGCACGGAAGGAGGCCATTTCGGCCCATCGTGTCCGCGCCGGCCAACAAAGAGCTATCCAGCCTAATCCCACTTCCCAGCTCTTGGTCCGTAGCCCTGCAGGTTAGAGCATCCCAAGTGCACATCCAAGTACTTTTTAAATGTGGTTAGGGCTCCTGCCTCTACCACCCTTTCAGGCAGCGAGTTCCAGACCCCCACAACCCTCTGGGTGAAGAAATTTCCCCTCAAATCCCCTCTAAACCTTCCACCAATTATTTTAAATCTGTGCCCACTGGTTTTTGACCCCTCTGCTAAGGGAAATAGGTCCTTTCTATCCACTTTATCTATGCCCCTCATAATTTTATACACCTCAATAAGGTCTCCCCTCAGCCTCCTCTGTTCCAAGGAAAACAGACCCAGCCTATCCAGTCTTTCCTCATAGCTAAGATTCTCTACTCCCGGCAACATCCTTGTAAATCTCCTCTGTACCCTCTCTCGTGCAATCACATCTTTCCTGTAATGTGGTGACCAGAACTGCACGCAGTACTCTAGCTGAGGCCTAACTAGTGTTTTATACAGTTGAAGCATAACCCCCCTGCTCTTGTATTCTATGCCACGGCTAATAAAGGCAAGCATTCCATATGCCTTCTTAACCACCTTATCTACCTGGCCCGCTACCTTCAGGGATCTGTGGACATGCACTCCAAGGTCCCTTTGTTCCTCTACACTACTCAGTGTCCTACCATTTAATGTGTATTCCCTTTCCTTGTTAGCCCTCCCCAAATGCATTACCTCACACTTCTCCGGATTGAATTCCATTTGCCACTGTTCTGCCCACGTGACCAATTTATTGATACTTTCCTGCAGTCGACAGCTTCCTTCTTCAGTATCAACCACACAGCCGATTTTAGTATCATCTGCATACTTCTTAATCAATATTCAAGTCTAGATCATTGATATATATCACAAAAAGCAAGGGACCTAGTACTGAGCCCTGCGGAACCCCACTGGAAACAGCCTTCCAGTCACAAAAACACCCATCAACCATTACCCGCTGCTTCCTGTCTCCGAGCCAGTTTTGAATCCAACTTGACACTTTGCCCTGGATCCCATGGGCTTTTAACTTCGTGACCAGTCTGCCATGTGGAACCTTATCAAAAGCCTTGCTAAAGTCCATATACACTACATCAAACGCACTACCCTCATCTACCCTCCTTGTTACCTCCTCAAAAAATACAATCAGTGCGTAGTGTACTGGCAACATGTGCATAAAATGTTGACAAGGCTTATTAAGACGTCATGGAATATTCAAATTGGGGGGTGGGGGCACCCCATAATACAACCAGAGCACCTGAGCAGTCCTCCAGTCAGCATCCCTGAACAACAGATGTTACTGCAATTAAACTAAAACTCCTGAATGGGTCTAGCCATATATTAGGACTACCCAGTCAACCCACTCTGCTAGCGTTGGGCCTCAAAAGGTTCACACTTCCCCAGTAGAGTGCATCTCCTTCCCCCCCACCCAAGCACCATCTCCTATTTAGGGGCCATCAGATGTTCACATGCTGCTGGTGTCCAAAATCCCATCCCCACAAACCCAGCAGGTTACCAGCACACCACCTGCTATGCAACATGAGCAATATTTAAACATGCTAGCTTCATATTAAGGCAGAAAGTCATCTCATTTGGACTCGAGCACAGCCAGTGCCTATGAGCACCAGACGGTATCAGCCTCAGTTCTATAGGCTAAGCTTGTACTGTTGTATAGTCTAGGCTTGTATTGTTGTATAGTCTAGGCTTGTACTGTTGTATAGTCTAGGCTTGTATTGTTGTATAGTCTAGGCTTGTACTGTTGTATAGTCTAGGTTTGTACTGTTGTATAAGCTAGGCTTGTACTGTTGTATAAGCTAGACTTGTATTGCTGTATAGTCTAGACTTGTATTGCTGTATAGTCTAGACTCTTATTGCTGTATAATCTAGGCTTGCACTGTTGTATAGTCTAGACTTGTATTGCTGTATAGTCTAGACTTGTATTGCTGTATAGTCTAGACTTGTATTGCAGTATAGTCTAGACTTGTATTGCTGTATAGTCTAGACTTGTATTGCTGTAAAGTCTAGACTTGTATTGCTGTATAGTCTAGGCTTGTATTGTTGTATAGTCTAGACTTGTACCGTTGTATAGTCTAGACGTGTACCGATGTATAGTCTAGACTTGTACCGTTGTATAATCTAGACATGTACCGTTGTATAGTCTAGACTTGTACCGTTGTATAGTCTAGACTTGTATCGTTGTATAGTCTAGACTTGTATCATTGTATAGTCTAGACTTGTATCGTTGTACAGTCTAGACATGTACTGTTGTATATTCTAGGCTTGTACTGTTGTATAGACTAGGCTTGTACTGTTGTATAGTCTAGCCTTGTATTGTTGTATAGACTAGGCTTGTACTGTTGTATAGTCTAGGCTTGTATTGTTGTATAGTCTAGGCTTGTATTGTTGTATAGTCTAGGCTTGTACTGTTGTATAGTCTAGGCTTGTACTGTTGTATCGTCCAGGCTTGTAACGTTGTATAGTCTAGGCTTGTATTGTTGTATAGTCTAGGCTTGTACTGTTGTATAGTCTAGGCTTGTACTGTTGTATAGTCTAGGCTTGTATTGTTGTATAGTCTAGGCTTGTACTGTTGTATAGTCTAGGCTTGTACTGTTGTATAGTCTAGGCTTGTATTGTTGTATAGTCTAGGCTTGTACTGTTGTATAGTCCAGGCTTGTAATGTTGTATAGTCTAGGATTGTATTGTTGTATAGTCTACGCTCGTATTGTTGTATAGTCTGGGCTCGTACTGTTGTATAGTCTAGGCTTGTATTGTTGTATAGTCTAGGCTCGTACTGTTGTATAGTCTAGGCTTGTACTGTTGTATAGTCTAGGCTTGTACTGTTGTTTAAGCTAGGCTTGTACTGTTGTATAAGCTAGGCTTGTACTGCTGTATAGTCTAGACTTTATTGCTGTATAGTCTAGACTTGTATTGTTGTATAGACTAGGCGTGTATTATTGTATAGTCTAGGCTTGTATTGTTGTATAGTCTAGACTTGTACTGTTGTATAGTCTAGACTTGTACTGTTGTAAAATCTAGGCTTGTATAGTCTAGGCTTATACTGTTGTATAGTCTAGGCTTGTACTGTTGTATAGTCTAGACTTGTATTGCTGTATAGTCTAGACTTGTATTGCTGTATAGTCTAGACTTGTATTGCTGTAAAGTCTAGACTTGTATTGCTGTATAGTCTAGGCTTGTATTGTTGTATAGTCTAGACTTGTACCGTTGTATAGTCTAGACGTGTACCGATGTATAGTCTAGACTTGTACCGTTGTATAGTCTAGACTTGTACCGTTGTATAGTCTAGACTTGTACCGTTGTATAGTCTAGACTTGTACCGTTGTATAGTCTAGACTTGCATCGTTGTATAGTCTAGACTTGCATCGTTGTATAGTCTAGACTTGTATCGTTGTATAGTCTAGACATGTACTGTTGTATATTCTAGGCTTGTACTGTTGTATAGACTAGGCTTGCACTGTTGTATAGACTAGGCTTGTAATGTTGTATAGTCTAGCCTTGTAATGTTGTATAGTCTAGCCTTGTATTGTTGTATAGACTAGGCTTGTATTGTTGTATAGTCTAGACTTGTATTGCTGTATAGTCTAGACTTGTATTGCTGTATAGTCTAGACTTGTATTGCTGTAAAGTCTAGGCTTGTATTGTTGTATAGTCTAGACTTGTACCGTTGTATAGTCTAGACTTGTATTGCTGTATAGTCTAGACTTGTATTGCTGTATAGTCTAGACTTGTATTGCTGTATAGTCTAGACTTGTATTGCTGTAAAGTCTAGGCTTGTATTGTTGTATAGTCTAGACTTGTACCGTTGTATAGTCTAGACTTGTACCATTGTATAGTCTAGACATGTACTGTTGTATAGTCTAGACTTGTATCGTTGTATAGTCTAGACTTGTATCGTTGTATAGTCTAGACTTGTACTGTTGTATAGTCTAGACTTGTACTGTTGTATAGTCTAGGCGTACATGTTGTATAGACTAGGCTTGGACTGTTGTATAGTCTAGCCTTGTACTGTTGTATAGTCTCGGCTTGTATTTTTGTATAATCTAGGCTTGTACTGTTGTATAGTCTAGGCTTGTACTGCTGTATATTCTAGGCTTGTACTGTTGTATAGACTAGGCGTGTATTATTGTATAGTCTAGGCTTGTATTGCTGTATAGTCAAGACTTGTACTGTTGTATAGTCTAGACTTGTACTGTTGTAAAATCTAGGCTTGTATAGTCTAGGCTTGTACTGTTGTATAGTCTAGGCTTGTACTGTTGTATAGTCTAGGCTTGTATTGTTGTATGGTCTGGACTTGTACTGTTTTATCGTCTAGGCTTGTATTGTTGTATAGACTAAGCTTGGACTGTTCAATAGTCTAGACTTGTATTGCTGTATCGTCTAGACTTGTATTGCTGTATCGTCTGGACTTGTACCGTTGTATAGTCTAGACTTGTACTGTTGTATTGTCTAGACTTGTACCGTTGTATAGTCCAGACATGTACCGTTGTATAGTCTAGACTTGTATCGTTGTATAGTCTAGGCTTGTATCGTTGTATAGTCTAGGCTTCTATCGTTGTATAATCTAGGCTTGTATCGTTGTATAATCTAGGCTTGTATCGTTGTATAGTCTAGACTTGTATCGTTGTATAGTCTAGACTTGTATCGTTGTATTGTCTAGACTTGTATTGTTGTATAGTCTAGGCTTGTATCGTTGTATAGTCTAGGCTTGTACCGTTGTATAGTCTAGGCTTGTACCGTTGTATAGTCTAGGCTTGTACTGTTGTATAGTCCAGGCTTGTACCGTTGTATAGTCTAGACTTGTATCGTTGTATAGTCTAGGCTTGTATCGTTGTATAGTCTAGGCTTGCATCATTGTATAGTCTAGGCTTGTACTGTTGTATAGTCTAGACTTGTACTGTTGTATAGTCTAGGCTTGTACTGTTGTATAGTCTAGGCTTGTACTGTTGTATAGTCTAGGCTTGTACTGTTGTATAGTCTAGGCCTGTACTGTTGTACAGACTAGGCTTGTATTGTTGTATAGACTAGGCTTGTATTGTTGTATAGTCTCGGCTTGTACTGTTGTATAGTCTAGGCTTGTACTGTTGTATAGTCTAGGCTTATATTGTTGTATAGACTAGGCTTGTATTGTTGTATAGACTAGGCTTGTATTGCTGTATAGTCTAGGCTTGTATTGCTGTATAGTCTAGGCTTGTACCGTTGTATAGTCTAGAGTTGTATCGTTGTATAGTCTAGACTTGTACTGTTGTATAGACTAAGCTTGAACTGTTCTATAGTCTAGACTTGTATTGCTGTATAGTCTAGACTTGTATTGCTGTATCGTCTAGACTTGTATTGCTGTATCGTCTAGACTTGTATTGCTGTATCGTCTAGACTTGTATTGCTGTATCATCTAGACTTGTACCGTTGTATAGTCTAGACTTGTACCGTTGTATCGTCTAGACTTGTACCATTGTATAGTCTAGACTTGTACCGTTGTATAGTCTAGACTGGTATTGTTGTATAGTCTAGGCTTGTATCGTTGTATAGTCTAGGCTTGTATCGTTGTATAATCTAGACTTGTATCGTTGTATAGTCTAGGCTTGTATCGTTGTATAGTCTAGGCTTGTACTGTTGTATAGACTAGACTTGTATTGTTGTATAGACTAAGCTTGTATTGTTGTATAGACTAGGCTTGTACTGTTGTATAGACTAGGCTTGTACTGTTGTATAGACTAGACTTGTATTGTTGTATAGTCTAGGCTTGTACTGTTGTATAGTCTAGGCTTGTACCATTGTATAGACTAAGCTTTTATTGTTGTATAATCTAGGCTTGTACTGTTGCATACTCTAGGCTTGTACTGTTGTATAGACTAAGCTTGTACTGTTGTATAGACTAAGCTTGTACTGTTGTATAGACTAAGCTTGTACTGTTGTATAATCTGAGCTTGTATTGTTGTATAGTCTAGGCTTGTATTGTTGTATAGACTAAGCTTGGACTGTTGTATAGTCTGGGCTTGTATTGTTATATAGACTAAGCTTGTATTGTTGTATAGATTAGGCTTGTATTGTTGTATAGACTAAGCTTGGACTGTTTATAGTCTGGGCTTGTATTGTTGTATAGACTAGGCTTGTATTGTTGTATAGTCTAGGCTTGTATTGTTGTATAGACTAGGCTTGTATTGTTGTATAGTCTAGGCTTGTATTGTTGTATAGACTAGGCTTGTATTGTTGTATAGTCTAGGCTTGTATTGTTGTATAGACTAAGCTTGTACTGTTGTATAGTCTAGGCTTGTACTGTTGTATAGTCTAGGCTTGTACTGTTGTATGGTCTGGACTTGTACTGTTTTATAGTCTAGGCTTGTATTGTTGTATAGACTAAGCTTGGACTGTTCTATAGTCTAGACTTGTATTGCTGTATCGTCTAGACTTGTATTGCTGTATCATCTGGACTTGTACCGTTGTATAGTCTAGACTTGTACTGTTGTATAGTCTAGACTTGTACCGTTGTATAGTCCAGACTTGTACCGTTGTATAGTCCAGACTTGTATCGTTGTATAGTCTAGGCTTGTATCGTTGTATAGTCAAGGCTTGTATCGTTGTATAATCTAGGCTTGTATCGTTGTATAGTCTAGGCTTGTATCGTTGTATAGTCTAGACTTGTATCGTTGTATAGTCTAGACTTGTATTGTTGTATAGTCTAGGCTTGTATCGTTGTATAGTCTAGGCTTGTACCGTTGTATAGTCTAGACTTGTACTGTTGTATAGTCTAGGCTTGTACTGTTGTATAGTCTAGGCTTGTACTGTTGTATAGTCTAGGCTTGTACTGTTGTATAGTCTAGGCCTGTACTGTTGTACAGACTAGGCTTGTATTGTTGTATAGACTAGGCTTGTATTGTTGTATAGTCTCGGCTTGTACTGTTGTATAGTCTAGGCTTGTACTGTTGTATAGTCTAGGCTTATATTGTTGTATAGACTAGGCTTGTATTGTTGTATAGACTAGGCTTGTATTGCTGTATAGTCTAGGCTTGTATTGCTGTATAGTCTAGGCTTGTACCGTTGTATAGTCTAGAGTTGTATCGTTGTATAGTCTAGACTTGTACTGTTGTATAGACTAAGCTTGAACTGTTCTATAGTCTAGACTTGTATTGCTGTATAGTCTAGACTTGTATTGCTGTATCGTCTAGACTTGTATTGCTGTATCGTCTAGACTTGTATTGCTGTATCGTCTAGACTTGTATTGCTGTATCATCTAGACTTGTACCGTTGTATAGTCTAGACTTGTACCGTTGTATCGTCTAGACTTGTACCATTGTATAGTCTAGACTTGTACCGTTGTATAGTCTAGACTGGTATTGTTGTATAGTCTAGGCTTGTATCGTTGTATAGTCTAGGCTTGTATCGTTGTATAATCTAGACTTGTATCGTTGTATAGTCTAGGCTTGTATCGTTGTATAGTCTAGGCTTGTACTGTTGTATAGACTAGACTTGTATTGTTGTATAGACTAAGCTTGTATTGTTGTATAGACTAGGCTTGTACTGTTGTATAGACTAGGCTTGTACTGTTGTATAGACTAGACTTGTATTGTTGTATAGTCTAGGCTTGTACTGTTGTATAGTCTAGGCTTGTACCATTGTATAGACTAAGCTTTTATTGTTGTATAATCTAGGCTTGTACTGTTGCATACTCTAGGCCTGTACTGTTGTATAGACTAAGCTTGTACTGTTGTATAGACTAAGCTTGTACTGTTGTATAGACTAAGCTTGTACTGTTGTATAATCTGAGCTTGTATTGTTGTATAGTCTAGGCTTGTATTGTTGTATAGACTAAGCTTGGACTGTTGTATAGTCTGGGCTTGTATTGTTATATAGACTAAGCTTGTATTGTTGTATAGATTAGGCTTGTATTGTTGTATAGACTAAGCTTGGACTGTTTATAGTCTGGGCTTGTATTGTTGTATAGACTAGGCTTGTATTGTTGTATAGTCTAGGCTTGTATTGTTGTATAGACTAGGCTTGTATTGTTGTATAGTCTAGGCTTGTATTGTTGTATAGACTAGGCTTGTATTGTTGTATAGTCTAGGCTTGTATTGTTGTATAGACTAAGCTTGTACTGTTGTATAGTCTAGGCTTGTACTGTTGTATAGTCTAGGCTTGTACTGTTGTATGGTCTGGACTTGTACTGTTTTATAGTCTAGGCTTGTATTGTTGTATAGACTAAGCTTGGACTGTTCTATAGTCTAGACTTGTATTGCTGTATCGTCTAGACTTGTATTGCTGTATCATCTGGACTTGTACCGTTGTATAGTCTAGACTTGTACTGTTGTATAGTCTAGACTTGTACCGTTGTATAGTCCAGACTTGTACCGTTGTATAGTCCAGACTTGTATCGTTGTATAGTCTAGGCTTGTATCGTTGTATAGTCAAGGCTTGTATCGTTGTATAATCTAGGCTTGTATCGTTGTATAGTCTAGGCTTGTATCGTTGTATAGTCTAGACTTGTATCGTTGTATAGTCTAGACTTGTATTGTTGTATAGTCTAGTCTTGTATCGTTGTATAGTCTAGGCTTGTACCGTTGTATAGTCTAGACTTGTATCGTTGTATAGTCTAGGCTTGTATCGTTTTATAGTCTAGGCTTGTATCATTGTATAGTCTAGGCTTGTACTGTTGTATAGTCTAGACTTGTACTGTTGTATAGTCTAGGCCTGTACTGTTGTACAGACTAGGCTTGTATTGTTGTTTAGTTAAGGCATGTATCGTTGTATAGTCTAGGCTTGTACTGTTGTATAGACTAGGCTTGTATTGTTGTATAGACTAGGCTTGTACTGTTGTATAGTCTAGGCTTGTATTGTTGTATAGTCTAGGCTTGTACTGTTGTATAGACTAGGCTTGTATTGTTGTATAGACTAGGCTTGTACTGTTGTATAGTCTAGGCTTGTATTGTTGTATAGTCTAGGCTTGTACTGTTGTATAGACTAGGCTTGTATTGTTGTATAGTCTAGGCTTGTATTGCTGTATAGTCTAGGCTTGTACCGTTGTATAGTCTAGAGTTGTATCGTTCTATAGTCTAGACTTGTATCATTGTATAGTCTAGGCTTGTACTGTTGTATAGTCTAGACTTGTACTGTTCTATTGTCTAGGCTTGTACTGTTGTATAGTCTAGGCCTGTACTGTTGTGTAGTCTAGGCTTGTACTGTTGTATAGTCTAGGCTTGTACTGTTGTATAGACTAGGCTTGTATTGTTGTACAGACTAGGCTTGTATTGTTGTATAGACTAGGCTTGTATTGTTGTATAGTCTAGGCTTGTACTGTTGTATAGTCTAGGCTTGTACTGTTGTATAGTCTAGGTTTATATTGTTGTATAGACTAGGCTTGTATTGTTGTATAGACTAGGCTTGTATTGCTGTATAGTCTAGGCTTGTACCGTTGTATAGTCTAGACTTGTACTGTTGTATAGACTAAGCTTGAACTGTTCTATAGTCTAGACTTGTATTGCTGTATAGTCTAGACTTGTATTGCTGTATCGTCTAGACTTGTATTGCTGTATCGTCTAGACTTGTATTGCTGTATCGTCTAGACTTTTATTGCTGTATCATCTAGACTTGTACCGTTGTATAGTCTAGACTTGTACCGTTGTATCGTCTAGACTTGTACCGTTGTATAGTCTAGACTTGTACCGTTGTATAGTCTAGACTGGTATTGTTGTATAGTCTAGGCTTGTATCGTTGTATAGTCTAGGCTTGTATCGTTGTATAATCTAGACTTGTATCGTTGTATAGTCTAGGCTTGTATCGTTGTATATTCTAGAGTTGTATCGTTGTATAGTCTAGACTTGTACTGTTGTATAGACTAAGCTTGAACTGTTCTATAGTCTAGACTTGTATTGCTGTATAGTCTAGACTTGTATTGCTGTATCGTCTAGACTTGTATTGCTGTATCGTCTAGACTTGTATTGCTGTATCGTCTAGACTTGTATTGCTGTATCGTCTAGACTTGTATTGCTGTATCGTCTAGACTTGTATTGCTGTATCGTCTAGACTTGTATTGCTGTATCATCTAGACTTGTACCGTTGTATAGTCTAGACTTGTACCGTTGTATCGTCTAGACTTGTACCATTGTATAGTCTAGACTTGTACCGTTGTATAGTCTAGACTGGTATTGTTGTATAGTCTAGGCTTGTATCGTTGTATAGTCTAGGCTTGTATCGTTGTATAATCTAGACTTGTATCGTTGTATAGTCTAGGCTTGTATCGTTGTATAGTCTAGGCTTGTATCATTGTATAGTCTAGGCTTGTATCGTTGTATAGTCTAGGCTTGTACTGTTGTATAGACTAGACTTGTATTGTTGTATAGACTAAGCTTGTATTGTTGTATAGACTAGGCTTGTACTGTTGTATAGACTAGACTTGTATTGTTGTATAGTCTAGGCTTGTACTGTTGTATAGTCTAGGCTTGTACCATTGTATAGACTAAGCTTTTATTGTTGTATAATCTAGGCTTGTACTGTTGCATACTCTAGGCTTGTACTGTTGTATAGACTAAGCTTGTACTGTTGTATAGACTAAGCTTGTACTGTTGTATAATCTGAGCTTGTATTGTTGTATAGTCTAGGCTTGTATTGTTGTATAGACTAAGCTTGGACTGTTGTATAGTCTGGGCTTGTATTGTTATATAGACTAAGCTTGTATTGTTGTATAGATTAGGCTTGTATTGTTGTATAGACTAAGCTTGGACTGTTTATAGTCTGGGCTTGTATTGTTGTATAGACTAGGCTTGTATTGTTGTATAGTCTAGGCTTGTATTGTTGTATAGACTAGGCTTGTATTGTTGTATAGTCTAGGCTTGTATTGTTGTATAGACTAGGCTTGTATTGTTGTATAGTCTAGGCTTGTATTGTTGTATAGACTAAGCTTGTACTGTTGTATAGTCTAGGCTTGTACTGTTGTATAGTCTAGGCTTGTACTGTTGTATGGTCTGGACTTGTACTGTTTTATAGTCTAGGCTTGTATTGTTGTATAGACTAAGCTTGGACTGTTCTATAGTCTAGACTTGTATTGCTGTATCGTCTAGACTTGTATTGCTGTATCATCTGGACTTGTACCGTTGTATAGTCTAGACTTGTACTGTTGTATAGTCTAGACTTGTACCGTTGTATAGTCCAGACTTGTACCGTTGTATAGTCTAGACTTGTATCGTTGTATAGTCTAGGCTTGTATCGTTGTATAGTCAAGGCTTGTATCGTTGTATAATCTAGGCTTGTATCGTTGTATAGTCTAGGCTTGTATCGTTGTATAGTCTAGACTTGTATCGTTGTATAGTCTAGACTTGTATTGTTGTATAGTCTAGGCTTGTATCGTTGTATAGTCTAGGCTTGTACCGTTGTATAGTCTAGACTTGTATCGTTGTATAGTCTAGGCTTGTATCGTTTTATAGTCTAGGCTTGTATCATTGTATAGTCTAGGCTTGTACTGTTGTATAGTCTAGACTTGTACTGTTCTATTGTCTAGGCTTGTACTGTTGTATAGTCTAGGCCTGTACTGTTGTACAGACTAGGCTTGTATTGTTGTTTAGTTAAGGCATGTATTGTTGTATAGTCTAGGCTTGTACTGTTGTATAGACTAGGCTTGTATTGTTGTATAGTCTAGGCTTGTATTGCTGTATAGTCTAGGCTTGTACCGTTGTATAGTCTAGAGTTGTATCGTTCTATAGTCTAGACTTGTATCATTGTATAGTCTAGGCTTGTACTGTTGTATAGTCTAGACTTGTACTGTTCTATTGTCTCGGCTTGTACTGTTGTATAGTCTAGGCCTGTACTGTTGTATAGTCTAGGCTTGTACTGTTGTATAGTCTTGGCTTGTACTGCTGTATAGACTAGGCTTGTACTGTTGTATAGTCTCGGCTTGTACTGCTGTATAGACTAGGCTTGTATTGTTGTAATGACTAGGCTTGTATTGTTGTATAGACTAGGCTTGTATTGTTGTATAGTCTAGGCTTGTATTGCTGTATAGTCTAGGCTTGTATCGTTGTATAGTCTAGAGTTGTATCATTGTATAGTCTAGACTTGTACTGTTGTATAGACTAGGCTTGTATTGTTGTATAGTCTCGGCTTGTACTGCTGTATAGACTAGGCTTGTACTGTTGTATAGTCTAGGCTTGTATTGTTGTATAGTCTCGGCTTGTACTGTCGTATAGTCTAGACTTGTACTGTTGTATAGTCTAGGCTTGTATCGTTGTATAGACTAAGCTTTTATTGTTGTATAATCTAGGCTTGTACTGTTGCATACTCTAGGCTTGTACAGTTTTATAGACTAAGCTTGTACTGTTGTATAGACTAAGCTTGTACTGTTGTATAGACTAAGCTTGTACTGTTGTATAGACTAAGCTTGTACTGTTGTATAGTCTGAGCTTGTACTGTTTTATAGTCTAGGCTTGTATTGTTGTATAGACTAAGCTTGTACTGTTGTATAGTCTAGACTTGTACTGTTCTATTGTCTAGGCTTGTACTGTTGTATAGTCTAGGCCTGTACTGTTCTATTGTCTAGGCTTGTACTGTTGTATAGTCTAGGCCTGTACTGTTGTACAGACTAGGCTTGTATTGTTGTTTAGTTAAGGCATGTATTGTTGTATAGTCTAGGCTTGTACTGTTGTATAGACTAGGCTTGTATTGTTGTATAGACTAGGCTTGTACTGTTGTATAGTCTAGGCTTGTATTGTTGTATAGTCTAGGCTTGTACTGTTGTATAGACTAGGCTTGTATTGTTGTATAGACTAGGCTTGTACTGTTGTATAGTCTAGGCTTGTATTGTTGTATAGTCTAGGCTTGTACTGTTGTATAGACTAGGCTTGTATTGTTGTATAGTCTAGGCTTGTATTGCTGTATAGTCTAGGCTTGTACCGTTGTATAGTCTAGAGTTGTATCGTTCTATAGTCTAGACTTGTATCATTGTATAGTCTAGGCTTGTACTGTTGTATAGTCTAGACTTGTACTGTTCTATTGTCTAGGCTTGTACTGTTGTATAGTCTAGGCCTGTACTGTTGTGTAGTCTAGGCTTGTACTGTTGTATAGTCTAGGCTTGTACTGTTGTATAGACTAGGCTTGTATTGTTGTACAGACTAGGCTTGTATTGTTGTATAGACTAGGCTTGTATTGTTGTATAGTCTAGGCTTGTACTGTTGTATAGTCTAGGCTTGTACTGTTGTATAGACTAGGCTTGTATTGTTGTATAGACTAGGCTTGTACTGTTGTATAGTCTAGGCTTGTATTGTTGTATAGTCTAGGCTTGTACTGTTGTATAGACTAGGCTTGTATTGTTGTATAGTCTAGGCTTGTATTGCTGTATAGTCTAGGCTTGTACCGTTGTATAGTCTAGAGTTGTATCGTTCTATAGTCTAGACTTGTATCATTGTATAGTCTAGGCTTGTACTGTTCTATTGTCTAGGCTTGTACTGTTGTATAGTCTAGGCCTGTACTGTTGTGTAGTCTAGGCTTGTACTGTTGTATAGTCTAGGCTTGTACTGTTGTATAGACTAGGCTTGTATTGTTGTACAGACTAGGCTTGTATTGTTGTATAGACTAGGCTTGTATTGTTGTATAGTCTAGGCTTGTACTGTTGTATAGTCTAGGCTTGTACTGTTGTATAGTCTAGGCTTATATTGTTGTATAGACTAGGCTTGTATTGTTGTATAGACTAGGCTTGTATTGCTGTATAGTCTAGGCTTGTACCGTTGTATAGTCTAGAGTTGTATCGTTGTATAGTCTAGACTTGTACTGTTGTATAGACTAGGCTTGTATTGTTGTACAGACTAGGCTTGTATTGTTGTATAGACTAGGCTTGTATTGTTGTATAGTCTAGGCTTGTACTGTTGTATAGTCTAGGCTTGTACTGTTGTATAGACTAGGCTTGTATTGTTGTATAGACTAGGCTTGTACTGTTGTATAGTCTAGGCTTGTATTGTTGTATAGTCTAGGCTTGTACTGTTGTATAGACTAGGCTTGTATTGTTGTATAGTCTAGGCTTGTATTGCTGTATAGTCTAGGCTTGTACCGTTGTATAGTCTAGAGTTGTATCGTTCTATAGTCTAGACTTGTATCATTGTATAGTCTAGACTTGTACTGTTCTATTGTCTAGGCTTGTACTGTTGTATAGTCTAGGCCTGTACTGTTGTGTAGTCTAGGCTTGTACTGTTGTATAGTCTAGGCTTGTACTGTTGTATAGACTAGGCTTGTATTGTTGTACAGACTAGGCTTGTATTGTTGTATAGACTAGGCTTGTATTGTTGTATAGTCTAGGCTTGTACTGTTGTATAGTCTAGGCTTGTACTGTTGTATAGTCTAGGCTTATATTGTTGTATAGACTAGGCTTGTATTGTTGTATAGACTAGGCTTGTATTGCTGTATAGTCTAGGCTTGTACCGTTGTATAGTCTAGAGTTGTATCGTTGTATAGTCTAGACTTGTACTGTTGTATAGACTAAGCTTGAACTGTTCTATAGTCTAGACTTGTATTGCTGTATAGTCTAGACTTGTATTGCTGTATCGTCTAGACTTGTATTGCTGTATCGTCTAGACTTGTATTGCTGTATCGTCTAGACTTTTATTGCTGTATCATCTAGACTTGTACCGTTGTATAGTCTAGACTTGTACCGTTGTATCGTCTAGACTGGTATTGTTGTATAGTCTAGGCTTGTATCGTTGTATAGTCTAGGCTTGTATCGTTGTATAATCTAGACTTGTATCGTTGTATAATCTAGACTTGTATCGTTGTATAGTCTAGGCTTGTATCGTTGTATATTCTAGAGTTGTATCGTTGTATAGTCTAGACTTGTACTGTTGTATAGACTAAGCTTGAACTGTTCTATAGTCTAGACTTGTATTGCTGTATAGTCTAGACTTGTATTGCTGTATCGTCTAGACTTGTATTGCTGTATCGTCTAGACTTGTATTGCTGTATCGTCTAGACTTGTATTGCTGTATCGTCTAGACTTGTATTGCTGTATCGTCTAGACTTGTATTGCTGTATTGTCTAGACTTGTATTGCTGTATCATCTAGACTTGTACCGTTGTATAGTCTAGACTTGTACCATTGTATAGTCTAGACTTGTACCGTTGTATAGTCTAGACTGGTATTGTTGTATAGTCTAGACTTGTATCGTTGTATAGTCTAGGCTTGTATCGTTGTATAATCTAGACTTGTATCGTTGTATAGTCTAGGCTTGTATCGTTGTATAGTCTAGGCTTGTATCATTGTATAGTCTAGGCTTGTATCGTTGTATAGTCTAGGCTTGTACTGTTGTATAGACTAGACTTGTATTGTTGTATAGACTAAGCTTGTATTGTTGTATAGACTAGGCTTGTACTGTTGTATAGACTAGACTTGTATTGTTGTATAGTCTAGGCTTGTACTGTTGTATAGTCTAGGCTTGTACCATTGTATAGACTAAGCTTTTATTGTTGTATAATCTAGGCTTGTACTGTTGCATACTCTAGGCTTGTACTGTTGTATAGACTAAGCTTGTACTGTTGTATAGACTAAGCTTGTACTGTTGTATAGACTAAGCTTGTACTGTTGTATAATCTGAGCTTGTATTGTTGTATAGTCTAGGCTTGTATTGTTGTATAGACTAAGCTTGGACTGTTGTATAGTCTGGGCTTGTATTGTTATATAGACTAAGCTTGTATTGTTGTATAGATTAGGCTTGTATTGTTGTATAGACTAAGCTTGGACTGTTTATAGTCTGGGCTTGTATTGTTGTATAGACTAGGCTTGTATTGTTGTATAGTCTAGGCTTGTATTGTTGTATAGACTAGGCTTGTATTGTTGTATAGTCTAGGCTTGTATTGTTGTATAGACTAGGCTTGTATTGTTGTATAGTCTAGGCTTGTATTGTTGTATAGACTAAGCTTGTACTGTTGTATAGTCTAGGCTTGTACTGTTGTATAGTCTAGGCTTGTACTGTTGTATGGTCTGGACTTGTACTGTTTTATAGTCTAGGCTTGTATTGTTGTATAGACTAAGCTTGGACTGTTCTATAGTCTAGACTTGTATTGCTGTATCGTCTAGACTTGTATTGCTGTATCATCTGGACTTGTACCGTTGTATAGTCTAGACTTGTACTGTTGTATAGTCTAGACTTGTACCGTTGTATAGTCCAGACTTGTACCGTTGTATAGTCTAGACTTGTATCGTTGTATAGTCTAGGCTTGTATCGTTGTATAGTCAAGGCTTGTATCGTTGTATAATCTAGGCTTGTATCGTTGTATAGTCTAGGCTTGTATCGTTGTATAGTCTAGACTTGTATCGTTGTATAGTCTAGACTTGTATTGTTGTATAGTCTAGGCTTGTATCGTTGTATAGTCTAGGCTTGTACCGTTGTATAGTCTAGACTTGTATCGTTGTATAGTCTAGGCTTGTATCGTTTTATAGTCTAGGCTTGTATCATTGTATAGTCTAGGCTTGTACTGTTGTATAGTCTAGACTTGTACTGTTCTATTGTCTAGGCTTGTACTGTTGTATAGTCTAGGCCTGTACTGTTGTACAGACTAGGCTTGTATTGTTGTTTAGTTAAGGCATGTATTGTTGTATAGTCTAGGCTTGTACTGTTGTATAGACTAGGCTTGTATTGTTGTATAGTCTAGGCTTGTATTGCTGTATAGTCTAGGCTTGTACCGTTGTATAGTCTAGAGTTGTATCGTTCTATAGTCTAGACTTGTATCATTGTATAGTCTAGGCTTGTACTGTTGTATAGTCTAGACTTGTATTGTTGTATAGTCTAGGCTTGTATCGTTGTATAGTCTAGGCTTGTACCGTTGTATAGTCTAGACTTGTATCGTTGTATAGTCTAGGCTTGTATCGTTTTATAGTCTAGGCTTGTATCATTGTATAGTCTAGGCTTGTACTGTTGTATAGTCTAGACTTGTACTGTTCTATTGTCTAGGCTTGTACTGTTGTATAGTCTAGGCCTGTACTGTTGTACAGACTAGGCTTGTATTGTTGTTTAGTTAAGGCATGTATTGTTGTATAGTCTAGGCTTGTACTGTTGTATAGACTAGGCTTGTATTGTTGTATAGTCTAGGCTTGTATTGCTGTATAGTCTAGGCTTGTACCGTTGTATAGTCTAGGCTTGTACCGTTGTATAGTCTAGAGTTGTATCATTCTATAGTCTAGACTTGTATCATTGTATAGTCTAGGCTTGTACTGTTGTATAGTCTAGACTTGTACTGTTCTATTGTCTAGGCTTGTACTGTTGTATAATCTAGGCTTGTACTGTTGTATAGTCTAGGCTTGTACTGTTGTATAGTCTTGGCTTGTACTGCTGTATAGACTAGGCTTGTACTGTTGTATAGTCTCGGCTTGTACTGCTGTATAGACTAGGCTTGTATTGTTGTATAGACTAAGCTTGGACTGTTTATAGTCTGGGCTTGTATTGTTGTATAGTCTAGGCTTGTATTGTTGTATAATCTAGGCTTGTACTGTTGTATAGACTAGGCTTGTATTGCTGTATAGTCTAGGCTTGTATTGTTGTATAATCTAGGCTTGTACTGTTGTATAGACTAGGCTTGTATTGTTGTATAGTCTAGGCTTGTATTGTTGTATAGACTAGGCTTGTATTGTTGTATAGTCTAGGCTTGTATTGTTGTATAGTCTAGGCTTGTATTGTTGTATAGTCTAGGCTTGTATTGTTGTATAGTCTAGGCTTGTATTGTTGTATAGTCTAGGCTTGTATTGTTGTATAGACTAGGCTTGTATTGTTGTATAGTCTAGGCTTGTATTGTTGTATAGTCTAGGCTTGTATTGTTGTATTGTCTAGGCTTGTATTGTTGTATAGTCTAGGCTTGTATTGTTGTATAGACTAGGCTTGTATTGTTGTATAGTCTAGGCTTGTATTGTTGTATAGTCTAGGCTTGTATTGTTGTATAGTCTAGGCTTGTATTGTTGTATAGTCTAGGCTTGTACTGTTGTATAGACTAGGCTTGTATTGTTGTACAGACTAGGCTTGTATTGTTGTATAGACTAGGCTTGTATTGTTGTATAGTCTAGGCTTGTACTGTTGTATAGTCTAGGCTTGTACTGTTGTATAGTCTAGGCTTATATTGTTGTATAGACTAGGCTTGTATTGTTGTATAGACTAGGCTTGTATTGCTGTATAGTCTAGGCTTGTACCGTTGTATAGTCTAGAGTTGTATCGTTGTATAGTCTAGACTTGTACTGTTGTATAGACTAGGCTTGTATTGTTGTACAGACTAGGCTTGTATTGTTGTATAGACTAGGCTTGTATTGTTGTATAGTCTAGGCTTGTACTGTTGTATAGTCTAGGCTTGTACTGTTGTATAGACTAGGCTTGTATTGTTGTATAGACTAGGCTTGTACTGTTGTATAGTCTAGGCTTGTATTGTTGTATAGTCTAGGCTTGTACTGTTGTATAGACTAGGCTTGTATTGTTGTATAGTCTAGGCTTGTATTGCTGTATAGTCTAGGCTTGTACCGTTGTATAGTCTAGAGTTGTATCGTTCTATAGTCTAGACTTGTATCATTGTATAGTCTAGACTTGTACTGTTCTATTGTCTAGGCTTGTACTGTTGTATAGTCTAGGCCTGTACTGTTGTGTAGTCTAGGCTTGTACTGTTGTATAGTCTAGGCTTGTACTGTTGTATAGACTAGGCTTGTATTGTTGTACAGACTAGGCTTGTATTGTTGTATAGACTAGGCTTGTATTGTTGTATAGTCTAGGCTTGTACTGTTGTATAGTCTAGGCTTGTACTGTTGTATAGTCTAGGCTTATATTGTTGTATAGACTAGGCTTGTATTGTTGTATAGACTAGGCTTGTATTGCTGTATAGTCTAGGCTTGTACCGTTGTATAGTCTAGAGTTGTATCGTTGTATAGTCTAGACTTGTACTGTTGTATAGACTAAGCTTGAACTGTTCTATAGTCTAGACTTGTATTGCTGTATAGTCTAGACTTGTATTGCTGTATCGTCTAGACTTGTATTGCTGTATCGTCTAGACTTGTATTGCTGTATCGTCTAGACTTTTATTGCTGTATCATCTAGACTTGTACCGTTGTATAGTCTAGACTTGTACCGTTGTATCGTCTAGACTGGTATTGTTGTATAGTCTAGGCTTGTATCGTTGTATAGTCTAGGCTTGTATCGTTGTATAATCTAGACTTGTATCGTTGTATAATCTAGACTTGTATCGTTGTATAGTCTAGGCTTGTATCGTTGTATATTCTAGAGTTGTATCGTTGTATAGTCTAGACTTGTACTGTTGTATAGACTAAGCTTGAACTGTTCTATAGTCTAGACTTGTATTGCTGTATAGTCTAGACTTGTATTGCTGTATCGTCTAGACTTGTATTGCTGTATCGTCTAGACTTGTATTGCTGTATCGTCTAGACTTGTATTGCTGTATCGTCTAGACTTGTATTGCTGTATCGTCTAGACTTGTATTGCTGTATTGTCTAGACTTGTATTGCTGTATCATCTAGACTTGTACCGTTGTATAGTCTAGACTTGTACCATTGTATAGTCTAGACTTGTACCGTTGTATAGTCTAGACTGGTATTGTTGTATAGTCTAGACTTGTATCGTTGTATAGTCTAGGCTTGTATCGTTGTATAATCTAGACTTGTATCGTTGTATAGTCTAGGCTTGTATCGTTGTATAGTCTAGGCTTGTATCATTGTATAGTCTAGGCTTGTATCGTTGTATAGTCTAGGCTTGTACTGTTGTATAGACTAGACTTGTATTGTTGTATAGACTAAGCTTGTATTGTTGTATAGACTAGGCTTGTACTGTTGTATAGACTAGACTTGTATTGTTGTATAGTCTAGGCTTGTACTGTTGTATAGTCTAGGCTTGTACCATTGTATAGACTAAGCTTTTATTGTTGTATAATCTAGGCTTGTACTGTTGCATACTCTAGGCTTGTACTGTTGTATAGACTAAGCTTGTACTGTTGTATAGACTAAGCTTGTACTGTTGTATAGACTAAGCTTGTACTGTTGTATAATCTGAGCTTGTATTGTTGTATAGTCTAGGCTTGTATTGTTGTATAGACTAAGCTTGGACTGTTGTATAGTCTGGGCTTGTATTGTTATATAGACTAAGCTTGTATTGTTGTATAGATTAGGCTTGTATTGTTGTATAGACTAAGCTTGGACTGTTTATAGTCTGGGCTTGTATTGTTGTATAGACTAGGCTTGTATTGTTGTATAGTCTAGGCTTGTATTGTTGTATAGACTAGGCTTGTATTGTTGTATAGTCTAGGCTTGTATTGTTGTATAGACTAGGCTTGTATTGTTGTATAGTCTAGGCTTGTATTGTTGTATAGACTAAGCTTGTACTGTTGTATAGTCTAGGCTTGTACTGTTGTATAGTCTAGGCTTGTACTGTTGTATGGTCTGGACTTGTACTGTTTTATAGTCTAGGCTTGTATTGTTGTATAGACTAAGCTTGGACTGTTCTATAGTCTAGACTTGTATTGCTGTATCGTCTAGACTTGTATTGCTGTATCATCTGGACTTGTACCGTTGTATAGTCTAGACTTGTACTGTTGTATAGTCTAGACTTGTACCGTTGTATAGTCCAGACTTGTACCGTTGTATAGTCTAGACTTGTATCGTTGTATAGTCTAGGCTTGTATCGTTGTATAGTCAAGGCTTGTATCGTTGTATAATCTAGGCTTGTATCGTTGTATAGTCTAGGCTTGTATCGTTGTATAGTCTAGACTTGTATCGTTGTATAGTCTAGACTTGTATTGTTGTATAGTCTAGGCTTGTATCGTTGTATAGTCTAGGCTTGTACCGTTGTATAGTCTAGACTTGTATCGTTGTATAGTCTAGGCTTGTATCGTTTTATAGTCTAGGCTTGTATCATTGTATAGTCTAGGCTTGTACTGTTGTATAGTCTAGACTTGTACTGTTCTATTGTCTAGGCTTGTACTGTTGTATAGTCTAGGCCTGTACTGTTGTACAGACTAGGCTTGTATTGTTGTTTAGTTAAGGCATGTATTGTTGTATAGTCTAGGCTTGTACTGTTGTATAGACTAGGCTTGTATTGTTGTATAGTCTAGGCTTGTATTGCTGTATAGTCTAGGCTTGTACCGTTGTATAGTCTAGAGTTGTATCGTTCTATAGTCTAGACTTGTATCATTGTATAGTCTAGGCTTGTACTGTTGTATAGTCTAGACTTGTATTGTTGTATAGTCTAGGCTTGTATCGTTGTATAGTCTAGGCTTGTACCGTTGTATAGTCTAGACTTGTATCGTTGTATAGTCTAGGCTTGTATCGTTTTATAGTCTAGGCTTGTATCATTGTATAGTCTAGGCTTGTACTGTTGTATAGTCTAGACTTGTACTGTTCTATTGTCTAGGCTTGTACTGTTGTATAGTCTAGGCCTGTACTGTTGTACAGACTAGGCTTGTATTGTTGTTTAGTTAAGGCATGTATTGTTGTATAGTCTAGGCTTGTACTGTTGTATAGACTAGGCTTGTATTGTTGTATAGTCTAGGCTTGTATTGCTGTATAGTCTAGGCTTGTACCGTTGTATAGTCTAGGCTTGTACCGTTGTATAGTCTAGAGTTGTATCATTCTATAGTCTAGACTTGTATCATTGTATAGTCTAGGCTTGTACTGTTGTATAGTCTAGACTTGTACTGTTCTATTGTCTAGGCTTGTACTGTTGTATAATCTAGGCTTGTACTGTTGTATAGTCTAGGCTTGTACTGTTGTATAGTCTTGGCTTGTACTGCTGTATAGACTAGGCTTGTACTGTTGTATAGTCTCGGCTTGTACTGCTGTATAGACTAGGCTTGTATTGTTGTATAGACTAAGCTTGGACTGTTTATAGTCTGGGCTTGTATTGTTGTATAGTCTAGGCTTGTATTGTTGTATAATCTAGGCTTGTACTGTTGTATAGACTAGGCTTGTATTGCTGTATAGTCTAGGCTTGTATTGTTGTATAATCTAGGCTTGTACTGTTGTATAGACTAGGCTTGTATTGTTGTATAGTCTAGGCTTGTATTGTTGTATAGACTAGGCTTGTATTGTTGTATAGTCTAGGCTTGTATTGTTGTATAGTCTAGGCTTGTATTGTTGTATAGTCTAGGCTTGTATTGTTGTATAGTCTAGGCTTGTATTGTTGTATAGTCTAGGCTTGTATTGTTGTATAGACTAGGCTTGTATTGTTGTATAGTCTAGGCTTGTATTGTTGTATAGTCTAGGCTTGTATTGTTGTATTGTCTAGGCTTGTATTGTTGTATAGTCTAGGCTTGTATTGTTGTATAGACTAGGCTTGTATTGTTGTATAGTCTAGGCTTGTATTGTTGTATAGTCTAGGCTTGTATTGTTGTATAGTCTAGGCTTGTATTGTTGTATAGTCTAGGCTTGTACTGTTGTATAGACTAGGCTTGTATTGTTGTACAGACTAGGCTTGTATTGTTGTATAGACTAGGCTTGTATTGTTGTATAGTCTAGGCTTGTACTGTTGTATAGTCTAGGCTTGTACTGTTGTATAGTCTAGGCTTATATTGTTGTATAGACTAGGCTTGTATTGTTGTATAGACTAGGCTTGTATTGCTGTATAGTCTAGGCTTGTACCGTTGTATAGTCTAGAGTTGTATCGTTGTATAGTCTAGACTTGTACTGTTGTATAGACTAGGCTTGTATTGTTGTACAGACTAGGCTTGTATTGTTGTATAGACTAGGCTTGTATTGTTGTATAGTCTAGGCTTGTACTGTTGTATAGTCTAGGCTTGTACTGTTGTATAGACTAGGCTTGTATTGTTGTATAGACTAGGCTTGTACTGTTGTATAGTCTAGGCTTGTATTGTTGTATAGTCTAGGCTTGTACTGTTGTATAGACTAGGCTTGTATTGTTGTATAGTCTAGGCTTGTATTGCTGTATAGTCTAGGCTTGTACCGTTGTATAGTCTAGAGTTGTATCGTTCTATAGTCTAGACTTGTATCATTGTATAGTCTAGACTTGTACTGTTCTATTGTCTAGGCTTGTACTGTTGTATAGTCTAGGCCTGTACTGTTGTGTAGTCTAGGCTTGTACTGTTGTATAGTCTAGGCTTGTACTGTTGTATAGACTAGGCTTGTATTGTTGTACAGACTAGGCTTGTATTGTTGTATAGACTAGGCTTGTATTGCTGTATAGTCTAGGCTTGTACTGTTGTATAGTCTAGGCTTGTACTGTTGTATAGTCTAGGCTTATATTGTTGTATAGACTAGGCTTGTATTGTTGTATAGACTAGGCTTGTATTGCTGTATAGTCTAGGCTTGTACCGTTGTATAGTCTAGAGTTGTATCGTTGTATAGTCTAGACTTGTACTGTTGTATAGACTAAGCTTGAACTGTTCTATAGTCTAGACTTGTATTGCTGTATAGTCTAGACTTGTATTGCTGTATCGTCTAGACTTGTATTGCTGTATCGTCTAGACTTGTATTGCTGTATCGTCTAGACTTTTATTGCTGTATCATCTAGACTTGTACCGTTGTATAGTCTAGACTTGTACCGTTGTATCGTCTAGACTTGTACCATTGTATAGTCTAGACTTGTACCGTTGTATAGTCTAGACTGGTATTGTTGTATAGTCTAGGCTTGTATCGTTGTATAGTCTAGGCTTGTATCGTTGTATAATCTAGACTTGTATCGTTGTATAGTCTAGGCTTGTATCGTTGTATATTCTAGAGTTGTATCGTTGTATAGTCTAGACTTGTACTGTTGTATAGACTAAGCTTGAACTGTTCTATAGTCTAGACTTGTATTGCTGTATAGTCTAGACTTGTATTGCTGTATCATCTAGACTTGTATTGCTGTATCGTCTAGACTTGTATTGCTGTATCGTCTAGACTTGTATTGCTGTATCGTCTAGACTTGTATTGCTGTATCGTCTAGACTTGTATTGCTGTATTGTCTAGACTTGTATTGCTGTATCATCTAGACTTGTACCGTTGTATAGTCTAGACTTGTACCATTGTATAGTCTAGACTTGTACCGTTGTATAGTCTAGACTGGTATTGTTGTATAGTCTAGACTTGTATCGTTGTATAGTCTAGGCTTGTATCGTTGTATAATCTAGACTTGTATCGTTGTATAGTCTAGGCTTGTATCGTTGTATAGTCTAGGCTTGTATCATTGTATAGTCTAGGCTTGTATCGTTGTATAGTCTAGGCTTGTACTGTTGTATAGACTAGACTTGTATTGTTGTATAGACTAAGCTTGTATTGTTGTATAGACTAGGCTTGTACTGTTGTATAGACTAGACTTGTATTGTTGTATAGTCTAGGCTTGTACTGTTGTATAGTCTAGGCTTGTACCATTGTATAGACTAAGCTTTTATTGTTGTATAATCTAGGCTTGTACTGTTGCATACTCTAGGCTTGTACTGTTGTATAGACTAAGCTTGTACTGTTGTATAGACTAAGCTTGTACTGTTGTATAGACTAAGCTTGTACTGTTGTATAATCTGAGCTTGTATTGTTGTATAGTCTAGGCTTGTATTGTTGTATAGACTAAGCTTGGACTGTTGTATAGTCTGGGCTTGTATTGTTATATAGACTAAGCTTGTATTGTTGTATAGATTAGGCTTGTATTGTTGTATAGACTAAGCTTGGACTGTTTATAGTCTGGGCTTGTATTGTTGTATAGACTAGGCTTGTATTGTTGTATAGTCTAGGCTTGTATTGTTGTATAGACTAGGCTTGTATTGTTGTATAGTCTAGGCTTGTATTGTTGTATAGACTAGGCTTGTATTGTTGTATAGTCTAGGCTTGTATTGTTGTATAGACTAAGCTTGTACTGTTGTATAGTCTAGGCTTGTACTGTTGTATAGTCTAGGCTTGTACTGTTGTATGGTCTGGACTTGTACTGTTTTATAGTCTAGGCTTGTATTGTTGTATAGACTAAGCTTGGACTGTTCTATAGTCTAGACTTGTATTGCTGTATCGTCTAGACTTGTATTGCTGTATCATCTGGACTTGTACCGTTGTATAGTCTAGACTTGTACTGTTGTATAGTCTAGACTTGTACCGTTGTATAGTCCAGACTTGTACCGTTGTATAGTCTAGACTTGTATCGTTGTATAGTCTAGGCTTGTATCGTTGTATAGTCAAGGCTTGTATCGTTGTATAATCTAGGCTTGTATCGTTGTATAGTCTAGGCTTGTATCGTTGTATAGTCTAGACTTGTATCGTTGTATAGTCTAGACTTGTATTGTTGTATAGTCTAGGCTTGTATCGTTGTATAGTCTAGGCTTGTACCGTTGTATAGTCTAGACTTGTATCGTTGTATAGTCTAGGCTTGTATCGTTTTATAGTCTAGGCTTGTATCATTGTATAGTCTAGGCTTGTACTGTTGTATAGTCTAGACTTGTACTGTTCTATTGTCTAGGCTTGTACTGTTGTATAGTCTAGGCCTGTACTGTTGTACAGACTAGGCTTGTATTGTTGTTTAGTTAAGGCATGTATTGTTGTATAGTCTAGGCTTGTACTGTTGTATAGACTAGGCTTGTATTGTTGTATAGTCTAGGCTTGTATTGCTGTATAGTCTAGGCTTGTACCGTTGTATAGTCTAGAGTTGTATCGTTCTATAGTCTAGACTTGTATCATTGTATAGTCTAGGCTTGTACTGTTGTATAGTCTAGACTTGTATTGTTGTATAGTCTAGGCTTGTATCGTTGTATAGTCTAGGCTTGTACCGTTGTATAGTCTAGACTTGTATCGTTGTATAGTCTAGGCTTGTATCGTTTTATAGTCTAGGCTTGTATCATTGTATAGTCTAGGCTTGTACTGTTGTATAGTCTAGACTTGTACTGTTCTATTGTCTAGGCTTGTACTGTTGTATAGTCTAGGCCTGTACTGTTGTACAGACTAGGCTTGTATTGTTGTTTAGTTAAGGCATGTATTGTTGTATAGTCTAGGCTTGTACTGTTGTATAGACTAGGCTTGTATTGTTGTATAGTCTAGGCTTGTATTGCTGTATAGTCTAGGCTTGTACCGTTGTATAGTCTAGGCTTGTACCGTTGTATAGTCTAGAGTTGTATCATTCTATAGTCTAGACTTGTATCATTGTATAGTCTAGGCTTGTACTGTTGTATAGTCTAGACTTGTACTGTTCTATTGTCTAGGCTTGTACTGTTGTATAATCTAGGCTTGTACTGTTGTATAGTCTAGGCTTGTACTGTTGTATAGTCTTGGCTTGTACTGCTGTATAGACTAGGCTTGTACTGTTGTATAGTCTCGGCTTGTACTGCTGTATAGACTAGGCTTGTATTGTTGTATAGACTAAGCTTGGACTGTTTATAGTCTGGGCTTGTATTGTTGTATAGTCTAGGCTTGTATTGTTGTATAATCTAGGCTTGTACTGTTGTATAGACTAGGCTTGTATTGCTGTATAGTCTAGGCTTGTATTGTTGTATAATCTAGGCTTGTACTGTTGTATAGACTAGGCTTGTATTGTTGTATAGTCTAGGCTTGTATTGTTGTATAGACTAGGCTTGTATTGTTGTATAGTCTAGGCTTGTATTGTTGTATAGTCTAGGCTTGTATTGTTGTATAGTCTAGGCTTGTATTGTTGTATAGTCTAGGCTTGTATTGTTGTATAGTCTAGGCTTGTATTGTTGTATAGACTAGGCTTGTATTGTTGTATAGTCTAGGCTTGTATTGTTGTATAGTCTAGGCTTGTATTGTTGTATTGTCTAGGCTTGTATTGTTGTATAGTCTAGGCTTGTATTGTTGTATAGACTAGGCTTGTATTGTTGTATAGTCTAGGCTTGTATTGTTGTATAGTCTAGGCTTGTATTGTTGTATAGTCTAGGCTTGTATTGTTGTATAGTCTAGGCTTGTATTGTTGTATAGACTAGGCTTGTATTGTTGTATAGTCTAGGCTTGTATTGTTGTATAGTCTAGGCTTGTATTGTTGTATAGTCTAGGCTTGTATTGTTGTATAGACTAGGCTTGTATTGTTGTATAGTCTAGGCTTGTGTTGTTGTATAGTCTAGACTTGCATTGTTGTATAGTCTAGGCTTGTATTGTTGTATAGTCTAGGCTTGTATTGTTGTATAGTCTAGGCTTGTATTGTTGTATAGTCTAGCCTTGTATTGTTGTATAGTCTAGGCTTGTATTGTTGTATAGTCTAGACTTGCGTTCCATCAAGTATAGAAGATTAAGAGGTGATCTAATTAAGGTGTTTAAGATGATTAAAGGATTTGATAGTGTAGATAAAGAGAAACTATATCCTCTGGTGGGGGAGTCCAGAACATGGGTTGTAACCGTAAAATTAGAACTAGGAAATTCAGGGGTGATATCAGGGAGCACTTCTTCACACGAACGGTGGTGGAAATTTAAAACACTCTTCCCCCAAAATGCTACTGAAGCTCGGTCAATTGAAAATTTCAAGACTGAAATAGATAGATTTATTGTTTGGTAAGACATGGAGCAAAGGCAGGTAAATGGAGGTGAGGTACAGCTCAGCCAGGATCTAATTGAATGGCAGAGCAGGCTTGAGGGGCTGAATGGCCTCCTCCTGATCCTGTGTTTAGTGGGCCAGTATTCGAGCTGTTCATTACCGATCAAAATACTTTCAATCAGAACTAACGTGAATTCCATTCTTGAGCTACATCTGGTTTAAACCATTACAATTTAAATCGGTATCATCAGTCAATTTTCATCATCAAGTGGAGACTGGATTTTGGACCATTTGTGAGGTGCGCTCTGAACCATATTAAAGTGTTAAGGGAATTATATCAGTACATCCAACTTGATTGATTGGCATTTACTGACCAACATTACACTCCCACTGCAGTGGCTGGTGCTACGAATAATTGTCTTATTTTCAACATAAGTTCAGGAGAATGAAAAGGGTGGAGAGAGAAGAAAAACACAATCTTGGTAAAACAGCACTGTATCCATTGGGGAAGGTACCAGAGGGGCCTCTGGAACCTCGCTCAGAGAGATCATTGCTCACTAAAGTCACCTACAAATTACTCACAAAATGGCTGCTTCCAGCACAACTGAGAAGTCCAGATAGTGCAGATATAATCAGGCTATTTGAGTTAGACTGTGTTTAAGTTAGGCTGTGAGATCTAAACTGGAGGACACGGGTTAAAATTTAACAAGACGCTAGAGAGAATAGAAATTGGACAAAACCTGTTTTCCCACAGGGTAGCAGAGGAAAAGCAGTCAACAATGGTAGTTTGGACACCATCCACACCTTTGATTGCCGTGATTATCTCTCTGCCGAGGTGTGATAAAGGGCAGTTAGAAAGATTAACTGTAATCAGCTGGCAGTGTTCTCTGACTATATATGCTGTGCCTATATGCATCTCTTCACTTCACCTGACGAAGGAGCAGCGCTGCGAAAGCTTGTGATTTCAAATAAAGCTGTTGGACTATAACCTGGTGTTGTGCGACTTCTCACAATGGTAGTCGATTAACTTCTTTTCAAAAGAGATCAGATAAGTAACTGCCAATCCCACTGGCAACTAGTTAACAAGGATAGGTGGCATACTGAATCCTCCGCCATGGGACGGCATGATGGCAGCGTAGCTGGGGCGGGGAGGTAGATGGTGCCCGGGTGAGGATAGCAGGCCAATGACGAAGCTGTGAGGATGGATGAAAGTTCTGCTCGATAACATTTGGTGATCGGGGAGCACTTATGTCGCGTTGCCCCTCAGGAGATCAAATGTGTGGGGTTGAGTCTATGTTAGGGTGGAGTCCAAGGGATTGGGCGTGGTCTGCTGAAGAGCAAACATGATGAGTAATCTGACATGAATGAATGAGATTCAGAAGCTCAATGGTCAAATTGGCAGGCAATACTAAATTAGGAAGCAGGTTGTTCATCTGAGGAGGAAGCTTACCGTGACATAAGTTCTCCATAAACGGTATGGGAATAGCTACGGGTGAAGTTGGAGGAGATCTAGTGGGTTTTTGTCGACTTGATGCTTCATGTGTCCAATCGCTGTGGAGCACTGATCAACGAACAGAAGGCTGTGCAATATAGACAAACACTATAGTACGAGTCAGAGGAAGTCAGGCTTAAACTGTACAAAGTTCTAGCCTGATCACGTTGTGTACTGTCTCCCATTCTAATCTCTGTGACACAAGGGAGACACTCGATCCCTGGAGACAGTTCTAAGAATGGAGAAACTGGAGTTTTTCAATCTTGAAGGAAGCGGGCTTCCTAAAAGGTGACGTTACAGAGGTGAATGAAATAATGGCCCGAAAATTAGACCTAATATGCGAGAGTACGCACTGTGTACTCTCGCGTTTTAGGTCTCCAATTGTCGGTTTCCAGCATGCACTGCGCATGCGCGGGAAACCGGCACTTCGTGAATTCAAAAGGGGGCGGTTCCTAAGTGAACCGTGTGCGCGCTACAGGCTGCGTGCACGCAGTGCACTTAGTGCTTTGAACGCGCAGGTAAGCATGGAAGATTTTACACATAAAGAAAGGAGGCGTAAGACCCTCTTTTAACAAGGTAAGTAGTTAATTAAGTATTATTTTAAATTTTTTTCAACAGGTTTATCTTTTTTAGAGACTTTAAAGAAAGGTAAGTTTATTTTTATAACTTTTAAAAAGATTTTAAATTTTTTCAAAAATGTAATTTTTTGTTTAAAGTGGTTAATTTATTTAACTATACTTATTTTATTAATGTGATGGCTTTTTTAAAATTTAATTGAGGTTTAGCTGTTCTTTTGGGGGGGTATAGTATTCATAGCTTTGACAGGTCTTCCTGTCAAAACTACGAATGAAAGATGGTGTGCTGCCATTGGCTCTAACTGAATCACGTGATCCCAGAGCTCGCACGAACTAATTGCGTCTCTGGGTCACGCAAGCACTGCACAGCTGCAGCCTTGAAACTAAAGTTCGTGTGGGCCCGGAGGAAAAAGGTAGGCGCGCAGTGAGATATCGCGGGGAAGCCTTACCCCCGCGTGAACACTCAGTCTTTAATTTCTGGGCCAATAAATGGTATAGAAAAGGTAACTCTGAACTAAACTTTTAGCAAATCACTGAAAGGCGAATTTAGGACCTAAGCCAGGAAGTTCTTCAAAGGGTGATCAACAGACGGAGCAAACTTCCAGGTAGGGTAGTGGAGGCAAAAAAAAAACCTGGAATCATTGAAGAACCCATTTGGTGCTGTGATGGGAAGACTACTGGCCCTTTCAGGATGGATCAGCGAAGATGGCCTGAATGGTCATTCCCATCCACCCATCTTGCGAACAGCCCCTGCTTGTTCTGCGCTTTCCAATGTCCTGCTATGGAGTAGAAATATAGGAGGACATCCATTTTACTGTAGGAATGGTAGAGGACTATTAGGTAACCTTTAATGGAGTATTCCTTTAACGCTAATGTTTAATTTAAAAAGACTGTATCACTTTCTACTTAGATCAGTAAAAGGAATTACTTTTAATGAATATTTCACAATCTAATTTTTTTATAATCAACTTCTCATAATATGCTGTATTTATTCCTGTCCCAGACAGATGCTTGTAAGAAGCGTTTAAATAATGTAACGCTTGCAAAGGAAAAAGCAATAGCCATTCGTTCTTTGGGTAGCAACCATGAATAATTAATTACACAGTACTCAGCTGAAATTTCTGTAATCAAACCGCTGTTTGGAACAATCAAAATTTGCTAATGAATATTAATTAATGAAACGATCTGTAAATATTGCAGATGTAATTGCCAATTGAATAATCATTAATCGTTGCTTCCTTTGTGACTACACGCATAGGAATGCTGTAGATTAGCATTTGTGATTTGCCATAAGATTTATTTGAACTCAAGGTAATTAAAACTAGTCTGAAAATCAAAATGGCCACCCCAGTGCTAAAGTAATTGGATAAAAGTATTACTTTCCTGTATTTGAACTAGAAGCCTTTAGACTGAGGCAATTGGTTGTATAGGGCAGACCCAATGATTAGCTTCTCACAGACGGCTGACTCAAGGTTTCCAGGTAATGATTAGACTTTTCCCAAGTACTGACAGGGTATCAGCCGTGGCTCAGTGGGTAGCACTCTCGCCTCTGAGTCAGAAGGTTGTGGGTTCAAGTCCCCACTCCAGAGACTCGAGCATAAAACCTTGGCTGATGCTCCAGTGCAGGACTGAGGGAGTGCTGCACTGTCGGAGGTGCTGTCTTTCAGATAAGACGTTAAACCGAGGCTCTGTCTGCCCTCTCAGGTGGAAGCAAAAGATCTCAAGGCACTATTATGAAGAAGAACAGGGGCAACACGGTGGCATAGTGGTTAGCACTGTTGTCTCACAGCGCCAGGGACCCGGGTTCGAATCCGGCAACGGGTGACTGTCTGTGTGGAGTTTGCACATTCTCCCCGTGTCTGCGTGGGTTTCCTCCGGGTGCTCCGGTTTCCTCCCACAGTCCAAAGATGTGCGGGTTAGGTTGATTTGGCTATGATAAAATTGACCCTTAGTGTTAGGGGGGGGATTAAATACGTGGGGTTACGGGGATAGGGTGGGATATGTGTCGGTGCAGGCTCGATGGGCCGAAATGGCCTCTATCTGCACTGTGGGGATTCTGTGATTCTGATTCTGTGAGTTCTCCCGGGTGTCCTGGCCAATATTTATCCTCCAATCAGCATCACAAAAAAACCCAGATTATCTGGTCATTATCCCATTGCTGTTTGTGGGAGCTTGCTGCGCACTGATTGGCTGCCGCGTTTCCTACATTACAACAGTGACTATATTTCAACAGTACTTAATCCTGAAAGGCGCTCAATAAATGCAACTTCTTTATAGTTTATCCAACATCCCCCCGAGTTTTTCCTCATATGCCCACAAGTGAAGATGAAAAGGAGAAACCCGCAGGCGGTGTGATATTGCGGTGAGCAAGTATAATAAATAGTCTGTTCATCATACCTTGGCACATAAATTGGAGTCTGCTTGTTTACAATGAGAAAGAAGGAAAGAAAGGAAAGACTCCTTTCACAACCTCAGGATGTCCCAAAGCACTTTACAGCCAATGAAGTACTTCAGAAATGTCGTCACTGTTGTAATGTTGGAAACACGGCAGCTAAATTGCACACAGCAAGATCCCACAAATAGCAATGTGATAATGGCCAGATAATCTGTTTTTTTTAGTGATATTGGTTGAGGGATAAATATTGGCCACGACACCGGGGAGAGCTCCCCCCCACCCCCTGCTCTTCTTCGAAATAGTGGCCATGGGATTTTTTACGTCCCTCCGAGAGGGCAGATGGGGCCTCGGTTTAGTGTCTCATCCGAAAGACGGCACCTCCGACCGTGCAGCACTCCCTCAGCACTGCACTGGGAATGTCGGCCTAGATTTTGAGCTCAAGTATTTAGCTCTGGAATCGGAAGGCAGCCATTTTGGAAACAAGCAGAGTTTGATCATTTGATGGTTTTGCTCAATCCCTACTATTGACAACTGCCACATATTTTTCTTCTAAGTACCGGGATCCGGGAATATATGGGATGCAGTTTAAGTCTTATTCAGTCAATCGTTCTTCAACATATTTACCATTGAACATACAAGAAAAAAATGCTGAAAAAACACCTCGGACTCCTTACAAACTAGGGTTGCCAAACCTCTAGGATTGGCCTGGAGTCACTAGGAATTTAAGACTAATCTCCAGGACACCGCTGCGAGCAACGCCCAGTGAGAAAAGTCACAGGGGCATTTTCTTTGAACTCTTCACTTTATTAGTCATAAAAATAATGGGAGATGGGGAGAAAAGGCTCTTTCACTGATGGTCAAGCATCATCCAATGGGGTAATAAGTCTTTACTCTTTCCAATTGGCTGTGGGTAGGCGGTGAGCTGCGAGAATGGACGTGTCGGGTGACCAATGGCGACAGCGTGAGGGCAGGTCAGGTCATGTGACGAAACTTCCAGCAGTATCACAGAATCACTGAATCCCCACAGTGCAGATAGAGGCCATTTCGGCCCATCGAGCCTGCACCGACACATATCCCACCCTATCCCCGTAACCCCACGTATTTAATCCCCCCCTAACACTAAGGGTCAATTTTATCATAGCCAAATCAACCTAACTCGCACATCTTTGGACTGTGGGAGGAAACCGGAGCACCCGGAGGAAACCCATGCAGACACGGGGAGAATGTGCAAACTCCACACAGACAGTCACCCGAGGCCGGATTCGAACCCGGGTCCCTGGCTCTGTGAGGCAACAGTGCTAACCACTATGCCACCGTGCATACATTCAATCAAAGTTGGCAACGCCCATTGCAAACTCTTTTCTTTGTTTTCCCTCTGTTCAAACTGCTGGAGGTTAAAATATCTATTTTATCAGATCAGCAGAAGTAGTAAACACATACAAGAAGTTTGGCTGGACAGGTTCTCGCCCACTCGTCTGCATCCAAGCCCTGGTTAAATTTTCATGTTAACAAAGAGCCAACAGGATACTTGGTTCACTAATAACACGAACTGACCCCTGGCCGGCCTCCCACCTACCACCCCGCGGTCAGCTTCAGCTCATCCAAAACTCTGCTGCCTGTGTCCGAACTCACGCCAAGTCCCGCTCACCCATCACCGCTGTGCTCACTGACCGACAGTGGCTCCCGGTCCAACAGTGCCACCGACTCCATCCCTCTCCCTGGCCACTGTGAGGCTGAACCTCGCAACCTATCTGACACCGAGGTGAGCTTCCAACCCCATATCCGCTCCATCACCACAACCGCCTACTTCCACCTCCATAACACCCGCCCCCCCCGCCTCAGCTCATCTGCTGCTGAAACCCTCACCCGTACCGTTGTTACTCCAGACTCGACTATTCCAACGCTCTCCCGGCCGGCCGCCCATCTTCCACCCTCCATAAACTGGAGCTCATCCAGAATTCCGCTGGCCACATCTTAACTCGCACCAAGTCCCGTTCACCCATCATCCCTGCACTCACTGAACTACATTGGTTCCCGGTCCGGCTACGATTCGATTTTAAAATTTTCATCCTTGTTTTGAAATCCCTCCATTGCCTCGCCCCTTCCCGATCTCTGTCACCTCCTCCAGCCACCCCCCCCCCCGAGATCTCTGCGCTCCTCCACTTCTGGCCTCTTGCACATCCCCGACTTTAACCACTCCACCATTGGCGGCCGTGCCTTCAGCTGCCTGGGCCCCAAGCTTGGAATTCCCTCCCTAAACCTCTCCACCTCTCTCTCTCCTCCTTCAAGACACTCCTCAAGACCCACCTCTTGATCGCCTGAACTAATATGTCCTTGTGTGGCTCGGTCTTGTTCTCTGAAAGTGGAATGGACTTGTTTGGGCTGAATTTGGCCTTTTGCTACCTTCTTCACACAGAAGCTACTCCCCAAGCTTTGCCTGCTCCTTTCAAAGTACTCGTACATTTTACATGATTTATCACCCTGTTTCGGGAGAGCAGTGTCTGTGCATCACTCTCCCCTTTTTACAGCCAGCACCTGCTGGGCGCCACGGAGACACGGATTCCATACATGTAGGACCCCATCCTCTTAGCTTTATTTAAACTGTAACCCGGAGGCACGTTCACAGAACCCTATCCGCGTAGCTCTGCGATACCGTTGGTTTACTGCAGGTTTGCACCAGCAGAGGAGGCACTGCATGGCTGGACTTGCTTGTACTACTGTTCTATAAGATCAGCTTAAACTGCTGTTCAGTCCATAGCACTTACCTACAATATGAAAAGCAATGCTTACACCTAACCTATCGATAATTATTTCCTAATTGATGACTTAAGTCATTTACTGTCTTTGTCCTACCTTGGTATTGTGTTTTTCCTCCTGTCTCATTGATTATGTAATTACTGTCTCTTACCTCATCGACTATGTAATTATCGTCCCTTACTGCATTGATTGCGCCATTTGCTGGCTTTATACAGGAGATATGAACCGTGGAATTGGATTTCCACAGTGAATTGCGTTGAATGGAATGGATTGGAAAAGGGTTAACCTCGCCTGGCTCTCACTGCAGCCGGAGTAGAATCTGTTGGTTCTACGCTCCATTTACCTGGTAGGACTAACAGTACGAACGCTATTGGAGGCGATGAACAGCACTGCTCCAGCGCTGTTGGGGGCACTGAATGCGTTCACACTGGGTGCCGGTCATGGCAAACTGCCAAGGTAAAGAGCAACCACCCTTAGTATTGCAGCGGCACCGCCATCTTGATCACGCCCATCGTCACCATTGCTGGCCAACAGGCTTCTCCCCCAGAGTTCAGAGAAGGTCAAACTTACACGCAAATTGGGTGTCGCAGTCGTTCCACCGTTGCCAAATCCGCTCCTGCGGGTATGAACAGGAAGGGGCCCAGTCACAGGGCCACTGACATGATCCGACACAGTGAATGCCTCTATGAGTTGCCCCATCAGGGTAAGTGTTGCATATCAGCGCTCTCGGATTGGAACCCTACTCAACAGGAGGGCGTGGGGGTGGGGGGGGGGGGGGTGCGGGGGCAGATTGGACAATAGGGCGCAGAGGACAGCTCGCCCGATTCACGGCCCACCCAATTCACAGGCCGCCAGGATTTTCCAGCTGTTAGAATGAACAAACAGAAAATATGGAGGCGCATGGACCAGGTGGGCCCACCTCCGCCCCCCGCCTGTCCAAAGTCCCCTCCTGTCAGGTGAGGCTGAACACCTGGAGTGCTCACACGTCATTCCTACTGAACTGAGCTGCCTCCCCGGCAGCAGAGAGAGAGAGAGATAAATCAATCCACACAAATCACGACTGACAATTAATCTATCTAAATTTTACATAATATATTTCCTGTTAGCGCTGCTCATTGTTAACCATCTGCTCCTGATTGTTTTGACAGGCTTGTTAAATACTTCATTTTAATGGTCTGCTGAACAACACCCAGAGCTAGGCCTCCCGATGTCAGCACGGCGAGGAGATTATTCCTTGTGATAGACGGTGCCGTGCACTAGGCCTTGTGCCTAGTTTTGGAAATCGGGGAGAATAAAAGTGTTTGGGAGCGGGCCCGCTGTCTTGTCTCAAGGCCGGAGCTGTAAATTGTGTGAGAGGGAGAGTTGTGGGGAGCTGCTGCCCATCAGTTGCAATCGGAAAAGTATTTTCTTCTTTCCTAAACACGTTGGCGCCCGTGAATGAGTTTGGCTCAGTGGGTAGCACCATCGCCTCTCAGTCAGAAAGGTGGTGGGTTCAAGCCCCGCTCCAGGGGACTTGAGTACATAAGTTAGGCTGACACTTCAACGCAGTGTTGAGGGAAGTGGTTGCATTTTGTTGGATGTTAAACCGAGACCTCATCTGCCTGGTCGGGTGGGGAATGCTAAACCATCAGAGGTGCCGTCTTTCGAAAGGGACGTTGAACCGACCCCCTCGTCTGACCCCCTCAGGTGGACGTAAAAGATCCCACGGCACTATTCGAAGAAGAGCAGGGAGGGTTCTCCCGGTTTCCGAGCCAAAATTTTATCTCTCAACCAACATCACCAAACACAGATCAACGTGTCGCTTTCAAATTTCAACAGCTTTTTGGGGGGAGAGTTCCAGATTTCCACAACCGTTTGTGTGAAAGTGCTTCCTGACATCACACCTGGACGGCCTAGCTCTAACTTTAAGGTTAACTCCTATGGAATAATAGCCCATCAGCTCTCGGTTTAGACTCACACAACAACAACTTGCATTTATATAGCGCCTTTAACGTAATAAAACGTTCCAAGGCGCTGCACAGGAACATTACCAAACGAAATTTGACAGCGAGCCACATACAGTAATTAGGTTGGTTTTAAGGAGCGTCTTAAAGGAGGAGAGAGGTAGAGAAGCGGAGAGGTTTAGGGAGGGAGTTCCAAGCTTGGGGCCTAGGCAGCTGAAGGCACAGCTGGCAATGGTGGAGCGATTAAAATCGGGGATACGGAAGAGGCCAGAATTGGAGGAGCGCAGAGATCTCAGAGGGTTGTAGGGCTGGAGGAGGTTACAGAGATAGGGAGGGGGCGAGGCCATGGAGGGATTTGAAAACAAGGATGAGAATTTTTAAAATCGAGGCGTTGCCGGACTGGGAGCCAGTGTAGGTCAGCGAGCACAGGGGTGATGGGCGAACGGGACTTGGTGCGAGTTAGGACACGAGTTTTGGATGAGCTCAAGTTTACGTAGGGTGGAAAATGGAAGGCCGGCCAGGAGAACATTAGAATAGTCAAGTCTCGAGGTAACAAAGGCACGGGGATGAGGGTTTCAGCAGCAGATCAGCCGAGGCGGGGTGGAGTCGGGCGATGTTGTGGAGAATGGTCAATTGAAGGAGGCAAGAATGGTGCCTCATGCCTGTGGAACCAAACCTCAGCTTGAATCGGTTCCTTCGGGAGAGGAGATACTTAAAAAAAAAAAGGCCATTTCTGTATCTGCTCCACATTATCACACGTGGCCTGAGGAACGCATCGCGCTGTTTGTAGTCGGCTTTTTCGTAACCCAGAACTAATACCAAATGATATCACAAGACAGCTTATCTCTAACTTCACGGTTCATAGGTAAATCCTGCTGTTTCTTTTATTATAAAACAAGTACATGCCATGTGAATATAATTAACTGCTTAGGAGCAGCAGTAATACTGAAAACAATGAATTAACTGCGGAGGTCAGATAATCGTCTTTCTCTTTGGGGCTCTGGGTTACTTCTGCCCACGTCAACTAATTCCCAGTCCCTGTACTGCCTGTCACTAACTCGGAGCAGATTCAACAGCTCACAGAGACATGATCTGAGCACAGGCCTGATACAACAGAACCCACTTATAGTCAACCTGATTTTAGCCGAGGGAGTGAGTGAGTGAGTGGGAGTGGGTGAGTGAGTATTGGCAGGTCATTTGACTGCAGAGGGCATCATCACCAAGCTCGACCCTGTCCTCACCACACATGACCAGAAGAGTCCTCAGGATAGTGATTGAATCCTGGCCATGGGGTGCAATGCCCAACTGCAGAACCCCTACCTGACTGAGATGGGCTAACTCAGCTTAGATAGGGTTCAAACCTAGGGCTTCGCTGATCTCCATCGCGCAGCTACAGACTGGATAAATTCACCGACTGCCCTCTTTACTCCTAACCACCCCATTTTCCTGGTCTTCGAATCCGGCAAAAAAAAACTTGCCTGGATCAATGATGTGAGTTCCCTCGATAATTAGATTGTGGAAGTATAAATAAGGGAATTGTATTCGTATCTAAAGTGGAATTATGCAGATATAATTAAAGAGGCGTTATCGTTTATTTTGAAGAGGGAGAATAGCTATTACAACTCTTCAGTACCACACACAAAGCCACAACATTCCTTTTATTACCACTTTACATCCAAAAAGTACATTAAAACGATTTTTTAACAAGCACCTTTCAACAGAGTGAGCTCCTTTAAGTGCCCAGCGTAAATAGTATTACATCACTGTTTCTCCTTCCCTTCACCTGGCACAAAGAAAGACAACATTGCCACCAGATGCCCAGGACTAACAACATGGCAATGGGCATGGTCGCCGAAAAAAAAATAATACATTTCTACAGCGCTCCCTTGGAGAATTAGGGGTAAAAATTCGGTTGCTCTGCGCCTCCTGTTAGCTAACGGGGCGCAAAGCAACTAGCGCCCTGGCGCGGCGCCACCGACGCCTCACGCGAAATTCAGAGGGAGGTTAATGGTGTCGTAACCGGTAGCGCCCCGCGGCGCTGCGCCGCCGGCGATAACGTCATTGCCATGCGCAGCGCCCCAGCCGCGATCTTCAGTAGCGCTCCCTGACTTACCGCCGGACGCTATGTCCGATGGGGTCAGGGGGGCCTGCCTGCGGCTGTGGAGGCGCTGTTTAAAGGCGAGGTGCGGGGCGGCCATTTTTGTTGCTGGCCACCTGCCAGCACCTGCCTCCGCTCCCGTCCCCGGCCTCCTTACCCTTCCCCCCGCGGAGTGCCGGCTGCGCTCCAAGAGCCCGGCACTTCTCTTGAGTGCCGGGCTCTTTTGCCGGCACTCCCGATCACCTGGTGGCCGAGCTGGGCCCGGGTCACGCTGCGCAAGGCCCCTCCCCTTTAAGAAGGGGAGGAAGGCCTGCAATACCGCGGCATGACGTGGCACAGAGCGTGGCGCTGCGGCACGTAGCGCTGCGATATTCCGTCACAGCGCCCCAAGAGGGAGGTGGGGCGCTTCCAGTAGCGCCCCGCTTCCCGCTTGGGGCGCTACCACTCAATTTCCGTCGCGGGGGCGCTAATATTTCCGCCCGAAGTTAGCGCCCCCACTCAATTTTTAGCCCTTAGAGTCAGAACTGTCTTAACCCGTAGACAGCCAACAGGTCCAGGATATTTCCATCTCCCTGGGCTGGACAGTTTTCAGCAAACACACAGTGCTGCAAAAACAAACACTCATATTACAGTAATAAAATTGCCGAGAGTAACTTGCAAGAATAAGTATTTTAACATACAATTTAAATTGAGATTAATAGATTTTTGTTAGGCAAGGGTATTAAAGGATACGGAACCAAGGCGGGTAGATGGAGTTAAGATAGAGATCAGCCCTGATCTAATTGAATGGCAGAGCAGGCTCGAGGGGCTGAATGGCCTCCTCCTGTTCCTATGTTCTTAGGAGGGAACATCACAGCTAAACCTGATCCTCATCCAACTTTCCAGCTTAGACAGCAATTTTTTTCCCTTCCGTAGCTCAGGGACTCAATGACAACTCAGCACAAGCCAGGAAATGACCGTTCTATAAGCATAGCCCGGATGTCTCAAGAACACATGATGTGATGTACTCAGCCATGAGCAATTGCACAGTGCGCTGCGTAACTCTCATTCATCGTTTCCCGGGACCTTGAAATTGCAGAACTCCTCACTCAAGTCTTCCCTTCCTCTTACAATCGACAGACTCTTACAACCCAAACTTGGTGTCAATCTACTGCTTCCTCATTCACTTCGGGTTCTCGCTTGTTCTTAACAGTCTTGGTAGACCTCTGCCCCCTCAAGTGTCGGCAGTGACAGATTGACTCACTCAGGCGGACGTAAGCACTCTCGCCTCTCACAGAATATTGTAGATCTGAGACCCACTCTGGGATTTGAGCGCACAATCTAGGCTTGCGCCACAGTGCAATATTGAGAGAAGGCGGCACTGACGGAGGTGCTGTCCTTTAAAATGAGATGTCCCACCTGCATCTTGAAGGCAACAGGACACTTCGAAAGCAAAGATTGCTCCCAGTGTCCTGGCCAACATTCATCCTTCACCCCAAACCAAAAACAAATTAGCTGGTCGTGTATCGCGTTGCAGATTGTGGGATCTTGCTGTGTGAAAAATGGCTACCGTGTTTGCCATAACATAACATGTCATTGCACTTCAAATTTATTGTGTGTGAAGTGGTTTGGATGTGATAAGGATCTATAAGAATGCTATTTTTTGGTCTTCTAATTAAAAGAAACTGCTTTGCTTATCAAGATGTCTGGATAATAAAAAAACTAACGCACCTTTCACGACCTCAGGACGTTCCAAAGCACTTCAAAGCCAGTGAAGTACAGTCAGTGCTGTAATGTGGGAAACACGGCAACAAAATTGCACACAGCAGGGTCCCACAAACAGTGGTGAGGTAATGACCACATAATCTGTTTTAGTGAAATAATAGCAAAATACTGCGGATGCTGGAAATCTGAAATAACAACAGAAAACGCTGGAAAAACTCATCAGGCCAGGCAGCATCCGTGGAGAGAGAAACAGAGTTAACGTTTCAGGTCGAAAACCCTTCATCAGAACTGGAAAAAGTTGGAGATGTAACAGATATTAAGCAGGTGCAGAGACAGCGGGGGGTGGGGGTGGGGGGGGAGGGGGGAGGGGGAGGAAGGAATTGAAGGAATATACTGTGCTTTTGTAAGAGGCAGGAAAGATAAAATGTTGCAAATGGGAATGGCAAAATCACACAGCATGAAAAATGGGGGCAGGAGTTATAGTTTGAAATTGTTGAACTCGATGTTGAGTCCGGAAGGCTGTAAAGTGCCTCATCGAAAGATGAGGTGCTGTTCCTCGAGCTTACGTTGAGCTACATTGGAACAGTGTAAGAGACCGAGGACAGAGAGATCAGAGTGGGAGTGGAGCGGAGAATTAAAGTGACAGGCGACCGGAAGCTCAGGGTTACGGACTGAACGGAGGTGTTCCGCAAAGTGGTCACCCAATCTGCGTTTGGTCTCCCCAATGTAGAGGAGACCGCATCGTGAGCAGCGAATACAGTATACTAAATTGCAAGAAGTACAAGTAAATCGCTGTTTCACCTGGAAGGGGTGTTTGGGGCCCTGGACAGTGGGAAGGGAGGAGGTAAAAGGGCATGTGTTGCATCTCCTGCACTTGCACGGGAAGGTGCCGGGGGAAGGGGAAGGGGTGCTGGGGGTGGTAGAGGAGTGGACTAGGGTGTCGCGGAGGGAGCGGTCCCTTCTGTTTTAGTGATGTTGGTTCAGGGATTGGCCCAGGACACCAAGAGAACTCCGCTGCTCTTCGAATAATGCCGTGGGATCTTTTACGTCCACCTGAGGGGGCAGACAGGGCTTCAGTTTAACGTCTCATCCGAAAGATGGCACCTCCGACCGTGTAGCACCCCCACAGTACTGCACGGAAGTGTCAGCCTAGATTTTGTGCTGGAGCGGGGCTTGAACCCACAACCTTCTGACTCAGAGGCGAGAGTGCTAACACTGATCTACGGCTGACACCTGGGAATGATGGGAATGAACGGGAATGGCGCACGGAAATTCTCGGCTTGGACTGAACTACTCAACATTGATTTTCCAGTGAAAAGCTAGACAGCCTTGTTTTTAATCTAATCATAAATTTGTTGAAAATGCAGTTTTATTGACACCAAGACATTTCCCCATTTAATGTGTCTATCCACCGATGCACATTTTCTTCTATTTAATTACGTGAATATTTATTTGCGCCTCTCTGTATTTTAATGTAATCTTGACCCTGCATTCAGAGCACATCAGCTAGTCTGAGAGTCGAACCGGTCACATAATTTAAAATGTAATTAAAATATTGACAGATAGGAAAGCCTGAAAATTAATATTATTTTTCCCATTAAAGGTGATGAATTGGTAAATGACGTTGACAAACCACATCAATTTGAATTAACCCGGTTTCGGCAATTCAAAGTGTAATCACCGAGCAGGATAGCTGGGGTAGAGTTTCCGCTCGGTTGCGCTGTCTTTTTCGCCGCAATTCACCCGAAATCAGCGCAACCCGTGCACAAGATCACGGAATTTGAAGCGCAAATTAGAACATAAGAACATAAGAAATAGGAGCAGGAGTAGGCCATTTGGCCCCTATCGAGCCTGCTCCGCCATTCAATGAGATCATGGCTGATCTGATCTTGGCCTCAACTCCACTTCCCTGCCCGCTCCCCATAACCCTCGACTCCCTTATCGTTCAAAAATCTGTCCATCGCCACCTTAAATATATTAATGACCCAGCCTCCACAGCTCTCTGGGGCGGAGAATTCCACACATTTACGACCCTCTGAGAGATGAAATTCCTCCTCATCGCCGTTTTAAATGGGCGACCCCTTATACGTTCCGCACAACTCAAGTTTTCGCGATGTTTTGCGCTAGTTTAAAAAAAAAGCATTGCGCTCGAAACCGGCCCCGCCCACAAAACTGGGCACGGCTCCCAGTATCGAATTAATCACCATTGGGAGCTTCCGCTAATTGCGCTCGTTTGCAGGTCTAAAAATTAAGCTGGTTCTTTTGGACGCAAGGACACTAATAGGCACGTTTTAAAAGCTTTTGAATTTTTTTTTTAAATTTATTACGAAACTGACTACTTACCCCAATGCCAATAGCAAATGGTTCTGTATATCATAGAATCATAGAAATTTACAGCACAGAAGGAGGCCATTCGGCCCATCTTGTCCGTGCCGGCCGACAAAGAGCTATCCAGCCTAATCCCCCTTTCCAGCACTTGCTCCGTAGCCCTGTAGGTTACGACACTTCAAGTGCACATCTAAGCACTTTTTAAATGCGATGAGGGTTTCTGCCTCTACCACCCTTTCAGGCAGTGAGTTCCAGACCCCCACCACCCTCTGGGTGAAAACATTTCTCCTCAACTCCCCTCTAAACCTCCTACCAATTACTTTAAATCTATGCCCCCTGGTTATTGACCGTTCTGCTAAGGGAAATAGCTCCTTCCTATCCACTCTATCTAGCCCCCTCGTAATTTTATACACCTCAGTTAGGTCTCCCCTCAGCCCCCTCTGTTCCAAAGAAAACAACCCCAGCCTATTCAATCTTTCCTCATAGCTAAAATTCCCCAGCCCAGGCAACACCCTCGTAAATCTGTAAATACTCAGCAGGTCAGGCAGCATCTGTAGAGCGAGAAACAGAGTTAACGTTTCAGGTCGATGACCCTTCGCCAGTTCTGACGAAGGGTCATCGACCTGAAACATTAACTCTGTTTCTCTCTCCACGGATGCTGCCTGACCTGCTGAGTATTTCCAGCATTTTCTGTTTTTATCTCAGATTTCCAGCATCCGCAGTATTTTGCTTTTGTATCCTCGTAAATTTCCTCTGTACCCCGTCTAGTGCAATCACATCTTTCCTGTAATGTGGTGACCAGAACTGCACGCAGTATTCTAGCTGTGGCCTAACTAGTGTTTTATACAGTTGAAGCATAACCTCCCTGCTCTTATATTCTATGCCTCGGCTAATAAAGACAAGTATCCCGTATGCCTTCTTAACCACCTTATCTACCTGTCCTGCTACCTTCAGGAATCTGTGGACATGCACTCCAGGGTCCCTCTGATCTTCTGCACTTCTCAGTGTCCTACCATTTATAGTGTATTCCCTTGCCTTGTTAGCCCTCCCCAACTGCATTACCTCACACTTCTCCAGATTGAATTCCATTTGCCATTGTTCTGCCCACCTGACCAGTCCATTGATATCTTCCTGCAGTCTGCAGCTTTCTTCTTCATTATCAACCTCACAGCCAATTTTTGTATCATCTGCAAACTTCTTAATCATACTTCCTACATTCAAGTCCAAATCATTGACATATACCACAAAAAGCAAAAGACCCAGTACTGAGCCCTGCGGAACCCCACTGGAAACAGCCTTCCAGTCACAAAAACACCCTTCGACCATTACCCTTTGTTTCCTGCCTCTGAGCCGATTTTGGATCCAACTTGCCACTTTGCCTTGGATCCCATGGGCTTTTACTTTTGTGACCAGTCTGCCATGTGGGACCTTATCAAAAGCCTTGCTAAAATCCATATAGACTACATCAAACGCACTACCCTCATCGACCCTCCTTGTTACCTCCTCAAAAACTTCAATCAAGTTAGTCAGACACGACCTTCCCTTAACAAATCCATGCTGACTGTCCCTGATTATTCCGTGTCTTTCTAAATGAAGATTTATCCTGTCCCTCGGAATTTTTTCCAATAATTTTCCCCCCACCGAGGTTAGGCTTTTGAAAGTCATTTTCCACAACTTAAAATCGGGTTACTCACAGGTGATGGATTGACACTCTGATTAAAAATGCTTATTCTTCGTGTGAAACCCATGTTCAGCTGTATTAATCAAACTGCAACTAGTTACCACTCTTAAGTATATAAAGGAATATTTCTTTAAGCAAAATTTTGTTTAACAATGGCGTTTCAAAATACAGTACTGCCTGATTGCGCTGGTTGTTGGCAGATTTTGCGTTTGCCAATATGCAAATGAGTTTGAGCGGAAACTTAAGGGGAAAAAAAACATTTCTCAAAACAGGCGCAATTTGCCCGAGTCAATATGCAACCTTTCGTGCAGCAAGGTCAGGACGTGAGTTTGGACAAGTCGGACAACCCCCAGTTCAGGCACGACCATCCTCCCAGCTGAAAGAACACAGATGGAATCCAACAGAGATAGGCACAACAAAAATAATCCTAACCATTGCTAAGTTTGCGTCTTATTGATCAGTGCAGTACTCAGCCACATCAGTGTATACTTGAACTGTCAACGTAGTTTCAGCAGCAATTGATTTTCCTATTAGGTTTAATGCAGGTTACTGCTCCGAACATCTTTTCCCTCTGACAAGCAAGGCACCTCGAGGTACCAGTTTTCTCCCCATTTATTTTAATGGGTGCAATTCGTTTAAGTGCAATTCGCTTGTAAATATTTCAGTTTACAGCTATATTGCCAACAAGCCTTTCAACTCATAGCGGCTCGTCAGTGAAAGTTAAGAGGCTTCGAGCTAAAAGGCCGTGATGCCTGACAGTAACAACTGGAGTCGTGTCAGGAAGCTGGTGTAATCAAGAGCGCTGAGAAACCCAGGTGAAAGGTCGTGGGTCATAGTGAGAAGTGACAAAGGAACACATAATGTACGATTCTATGATTCTATGATAATTCAGTCCATTGTAAATTCAGTCAAACATGCTGCCCCTACTTTTGCATTCCCATTATATATTACTATGTCCACATTTATAATGGTAATTTCCTACGTAAACTTGTCACGCTATAATTACACTCTCTCGCCACTGATGGCGCTGCAACCCCTCCACTGGGGGGAGGCTGTAATTACAGCTTACGTTTATTTAGGGAACTTCTAATATCAACGCGGACATCGGAATTTAAAAGGGGAAATGTGCAGAGTCGCAAGATATACACACACACACATATATAAAATAAGCTTAAACCGCAGATAAGGCAAAGGAAAAAATTGCAGGGCAATGGACAAAGAGCAGGGCAGTGGGATTAATTGGATAGCTCTTCCAAAGAGCCGGCACAGGCACGATGGGCCGAATGGCCTCCTTCTGTGCTAGAAGATTCTATGATAAGCCCTGTCCAATTTTCAGGAGTGGAGTAGCGAGCAAAATGAGTCACATTTGAGACAAGGATGAAACTTTTCAATTGTAGCTCAGTCAATCAGATTTGACTCTGCAAACACTCTTCATTGGCAGGAAGAGTCCCAGGCTGTTACAAGTAGCACGATCACTGCAATAGATTGTGTTCCAGCAGAAAACTCCCAGTTCCCCCTCTAGTGTCTAGATCAACGCACTGCACCCTCGAGATTCTGCCTCTTACCTTTGTCTGTCAGGATTCGGGGCACCTCTTTCTCCGCCGGAGAAATGCACTGAATCACGTTCCCCATCACCAGCCCATCCATCTCCGCAAAGTCTTCAAACGTACAGTTGACTCCTGCAGAGAGCTCAGGTACGTTATGAGCTTCCAGCACCAGCTGGGAAAGGAAGGGCGAGGAAAAAAAACATTAAAAACTTATTCTACTCGGGTTTGGTCAGCATAGACACGAAGAAGCAATGCAGATAAACCTCTCCTAGTTTCCAACTGTATCTTATTTCTATTTCCCCTCACTCAGCTCTCCCCCCCTGTCCTGACCGTTTCTCCCAATACCATATATGATATGACTTGATAAGAGGTCGGCCATTCAGGACTGAGATGAGGAGAAATTTCTTCACTCAGAGGGTGGTGAATCTTTGGAATTCTCTACCCCAGAGGGCTGTAGAGGCTCAGTCGTTGGGTGTATTCAAGACTGAGATCTGACAGAGTGCAGATTGGAACAGAGTGTTAAGCTGCGAGTTTGGTGAGTAAGGGAGTTCGGGGAGGGAGGTATTCCTTCCTTTTTCCATCTTTGTCAGCTTCCTGGTGCGGTGGCGGACCTGCGTGAGGCGAGGCGGCGGCAGAGGGTTTAAAAGGCTCCAGAGACCAGGTAAGGGGGGACGAGTCTCCGAACTCGGAGGGAGGGAGAGAGGTAAAAAATAATCGAGGAGTGACGTCACCAGAAAGCAGGTAAGTAATTGGTTGGTGAGTATTTCTCTCTTTTTAAACTTAAACTCTGTGGTTTATAGTTTCTAAGGTGTGATATTCATCATGCGGGGCAGAGGGTATTTAAAAAATATTAATAAATTGAATTAATTACATAGAATGGGAGAGCAGGTGATGTGTTACTGCTGCAATATGTGGGAGCTGGTGGACACCATTGATGCTCACGGTGATCACATTTGCAGTAAGTGTTGGCTGCTCGAGGAACTCCGGCTCCGTGTTGATGAGCTGGAGTCCGAGCTTCAAACACTGCGACACATCAGGGAGGGGGAGAGTTACCTGGACTCTGTGTTCCAGGAAGTAATCACACCAATTAGATTAACTAATTCAGATGTAGTCCGTGGTCAGGGACAGGAGGGTGTGACTATGAGTGAGGCAGGTACGGGGATCCAGGAGGTAGTGTTGGAGGAGCCGCAGTCCTTGCTCTTGTCCAACAGGTTCGAGGCTCTTACTCCCTGTGAGGACGGGAGCGGGGACTGCAGGGAGGATGAGCAACCTGGCCACAGCACTGTGGTACGGGGAGCCATTCAAGTGGGGGGAGTAAAAAGAAATGTTGTAGTGGTCGGGGATAGTATCATAAGGGGGATAGATAGGGTTCTTTGCAGCCGAGAGCGAGAGTCCCGAAGGTTGTGTTGCCTGCCCGGTGCCAGGGTTAAGGACATCTCCTCTGGGCTGGAGAGAAACTTGGAGTGGGAGGGGGAGGATCCAGTTGTCGTGGTCCATGTTGGTACCAACGACATAGATAGGACAAGGAAAGAGGTTCTGCTGAGGGAGTATGAGCAGCTAGGGGCCAAATTAAAAAGCAGAACCACAAGGGTAATAATCTCTGGATTACTACCTGAGCCACGAGCAAATTTGGCTAGGGTAAATAAAATCAGAGAGTTAAATGCGTGGCTCAAAGACTGGTGTGGGAGAAATGGGTTTTCCTTCTTGGGACACTGGCACCAGTACTGGGACGGGAGAGAACTGTTCCGTTGGGACGGACTTCACTTGGCCAGTGCTGGGACTAGAATCCTGACCATTAGGAAGGACAGACAGGAAGGAAAGGGAGGTGGGGCGGCTATGTTAATAAAGGATGGAATCACTGCAATAGTGAAAAATGATATTGGGTCAAAGGATCAGGATAGTGAAACAATACGATAGCAAAATACTGCGGATGCTGGAAATCCAAAATAACAACAGAAAACGCTGGAAAAACTCAGCAGGCCAGGCAGCATCCGTGGAGAGAGAAACAGAGTTAACGTTTCAGGTCGAAACCCTTCGTCGGATCTGAGAACAGAGCAGGAAATTAAACAGATAAAAATGCAAGGGGGAGGCTAGGGGGAGGAATAAAAGAACAAAAGGGGTGGTCTATGGTAAGTAGAGATCAAACACGAGAAGGGAAACTGAAAGCAATGAAGATGAACAAGGTTGAAGAGCCAAACGGAAATCCCGTCGAAGAGAAGAGCAGAACTTCTTCAAGGTGGACATTCCAACAGTTTGGGTGGAGATAAGGAATAATAAGGGGAAAAAGTCACTAGTGGGTGTAGTCTATAGGCCTCCTAACAGTTGTAACTCTATTGGTCGGAGTATAAATCAGGAAATAGTTGGGGCTTGTAATAAGGGAACAGCTATAATCATGGGAGATTTTAACTTTCATATTGACTGGACAAATCAAATTGGGCAGGGCAGCCTTGAGGAAGAGTTCATAGAGTGCATTAGGGACGGGTTCCTTGAGCAGTATGTTACTGAACCAACCAGGGGGCAGGCAATCTTAGATCTGGTCCTGTGTAATGAGACAGATTAATAAAAAATGTCCTAGTAAAGGATCCCCTTGGAATGAGTGACCATAACATGGTTGAATTCCAAATTCAGTTGGAGGGTGAGAGAGTTGGATTTCAAACCAGCGTACTAAGCCTAAATAAAGGAGACTATGAAGGTATGAGAGCAGAGTTGACTAAAGTGGACTGGGAAAATAGATTAGGGTGTAAGACGGTACAGGAACAGTGGTGTACATTCAAGGAGGTATTTCACAACTTTCAAGAAAAATATATTCCACTGAGGAAAAAGGGGCGTAAAAGAAAAGACAGCCATCCGTGGCTAAGTAAAGTAATAAAGGACTGAAAACAAGGGCATTTAAAGTAGCCAAATCTAGTGGGAGGACAGAAGATTGGGAAGCATTTAAAAGCCAGCAAAGAATAACTAAAAGATTAATTAAGAAGGGGAAGATAGATTATGAAAGTAAACTAGCAAAAAATATAAAAACAGATAGCAAGAGTTTCTACAGTTATATAAAAAGAAAAAGGGTGGCTAAAGTGAATGTTGGTCCCTTAGAGGACGAGACCAGGAAATTAGTAGTGGGGAACACGGAGATGGCAAATACACTGAACAAATATTTTGTATCAGTCTTTACAGTAGAGGATACTAAAAATATCCCAACACTGGACAAACAGGGGGGCTATAGGGGGGGAGGAGCTAAACACGATTAAAATCACTAAGGAGGTGGTACTCGGTAAGATAATGGGACTTAAGGCGATAAATCCCCTGGACCTGATGGCTTACATCCTAGGGTCTTGAGAGAAGCAACGGTAGGGATTGCGGATGCATTGGTGGTAATTTTCCAAAACTCCCTGGATTCGGGAAAGGTCCCAGCAGATTGGAAAACTGCTAATGTAACGCCCTTATTTAAAAAAGGAGGTAGACAAAAGGCTGGAAACTATAGACCAGTTAGCCTAACATCTGTGGTTGGTAAAATGTTGGAGTCCATTATTAAGGAAGCAGTAACAGGTCATTTGGATAAGCATAATTTAGTCAGACAGAGTCAGCATGGTTTTATGAAGGGGCAATCATGCTTGACAAATTTGCTTGAATTCTTTGAGGACGTAACAAACAGGGTGGAAAAAGGGGAACCAGTGGATGTGGTGTATTTGGACTTCCAAAAGGCATTTGATAAGGTGCCACACAAAAGATTACTGCACAAGATAAAAAATCACGGGATGGGGGTAATATACTGGCATGGGTGGAAGATTGGCTATCTAACAGAAAACAGAGAGTTGGGATAAATGGTTCATTCTCGGATTGGCAATCAGTAACTAGTGGTGTTCCGCAAGGGTCAGTGCTGGGACCCCAACTCTTTACAATCTATATTAACGATTTGGAGGAGGGGACCAAGTGCAACGTATCCAAGTTTGCTGACGATACAAAGATGGGAGGAAAAGCAGTGAGTGAGGAGGACATAAAAAACCTGCAAAAGGACATAGACAGGCTAAGTGAGTGGGTGGAAATTTGGCAGATGGAATATAATGTTGGAAAGTGTGAGGTTATGCACTTTGGCAGAAAAAATCAAAGAGCAAGTTATTATCTAAATGGAAAGAAACTGCAAAGTGCTACAGTACAAAGGGATCTGGGGGTCCTGGTGCATGAAACACAGAAGGTTAGTATGCAGGTACAGCAGGTGATCAGGAAGGCCAATGGAATCCTGGCTTTTATTGCAAGGGGGATGGAGTATAAAAGCAGGGAAGTCTTGCTTCAGTTATACAAGGTACTGGTGAGGCCACACCTGGAATACTGCGTACAGTTTTGGTTTCCATATTTAAGAAAAGATATACTTGCTCTCGAGGCAGTTCAGAGAAGGTTCACTCGGTTGATTCCGGAGATGAGGGGGTTGACTTATGAGGAAAGGTTGAGTAGGTTGGGCCTCTACTCATTGGAATTCAGAAGACTGAGAGGCAATCTTATCGAAACATACAAGATTGTGAGGGGGCTTGATCGGGTGGAGGCGGGGAGGATGTTTCCACTGATGGGTGAGACTAGAACTAGGGGGCATAATCTTAGAATAAGGGGCTGCCGTTTCAAAACTGAGATGAGGAGAAACTTCTTCACTCAGAGGGTAGTAAATCTATGGAATTTGCTACCTCAGAGAGCTGTGGAAGCTGCGACATTAAATAAATTTAAAACGGAGATAGACAGTTTCCTAGCTGATAAGGGAATTAAGGGTTATGGGGAGCGGGCAGGGAAGTGGACGTGAGTCTAGGTTCAGATCAGCCATGATCCTATTGAATGGCGGAGCAGGCCCGAGGGGCCGTATGGCCGACTCCTGCTCCTACTTCTTATGTTCTTATGATACATTTTTGGACACAAAGGGAATCAAGGGATACGGAAAAGAGCGGGAAAGTAGAGTTGAGGTAGAAGATCAGCCATGATCTTATTGAATGGCTCGAAGGCCCTACTCCTGCTCCGACTTCTTATGTTCTTATTGTATCATAATCAGATAACTCTACAAAAAACAAGCCTTTTCTAACTATTTTTCTCCAATTTGACAACTTCCCCCCCACCCCCCGCCACCACTCCCAATATTCTCCCTTTCTCTCCTGAAGGTAGCGATTCAGACTGCAGTAAGGTTCCTCCTTCTGATGTCCCACCCCAGTGGCGACAGTTCACGGGTGAGCCCAAGCAGTGAATGTCAACAACATAATTAACCTGAGGGAGGGGTGGAGATGGAGGGGGAATGGGCCCAGCCAAGCCGCATCCTGTCCAACGTCCACACACTTTCCAGCATGGGTCACTGGATGAGGACTCAGAAGCGGAAATCCTGGCTGACTCAGGGCCCTGAGATTTACTGGAACGCGCCTGTCCCCACTCCAGCAGCGGCTGGGAATTGGAACCGGGACCTTGCTAGTCTGCACATTCACTTCCTCACTGTGAGGTACATCTCTCTTATTTCTTTGACAAGGAAATTAATGTGCGTGAATAAAAAAGAAAGAACTTGCATTTCGATAGCGCCTTTCCACAACCTCGGGATGTCCCAAAGCGCTTTACAGCCAATGAAGTACTTCTGAAGTGTGGTCACTGTTGTAATGTAGGAAACGTGGCAGCCAATTTGTGCACAGCAAGCTCCCACAAACAGCAATGAAAAAAATGACCAGATAAGAACATAAGAAATAGGAGCAGGAGTAGGTCAATCGGCCCCTCGAGCCTGCTCCACCATTCAATAAGATCATGGCTGATCTGATCCTCACCTCAAATCTAAAGAACACAAGAAGTAGGAGCAGGACCCGGCCACTCAGCCCATGGGCCCGCTCCGCCACCCACAGGGCCTTGACCGATACGAACTCAGCCTCATGTCCAATTTCCTGCCCGCTCCCCGTAACCCCTAATTCCCTTTACTTCTAGGAAACTGTCTATTTCTGTTTTAAATTTATTTAATGATGTAGCTTCCACAGCTTCCTGGGGCAGCAAATTCCACAGACCCACTACCCTCTGAGTGAAGAAGTTTCTCCTCATCTCAGTTTTGAAACAGCAGCCCCTTATTCTAAGATTATGCCCCCTAGTTCTAGTTTCACCCATCCTTGGGAACATCCTGACCGCATCCACCCGATCAAGCCCCTTCACAATCTTATATGTTTCAATAAGATTGCCTTTCACTCTTAATAATATTTTTACGGTGTTGGTTGAGGGGATAAATGTTGGCCACCAAAGAGAACTCCCCTGCTCTTCTTCGAATAGTGCCATGGGATCTTTTACGTCCAACTGAGAGGGCAGACGGGGCCTCATCCGAAAGGCGGCACCTCCGACAGTGCAGCACTCCCTCAGTACTGGCACTGGGAGTGTCAGCCTAGATTATGTGCTCAAGTCTCTGGAGTGGGACTGACCCAGAGGCAAGAGTGCAACTCACTGAGCCCAGGTCTACGTAGTGCGGCTGGAGTAAGAAAGATAGACAAGCATAAAATAAACATCACAGCACCTCAGTGAGGAAGTGGGAACAGCGAGAATCTCAGTGTCGGGTCCTGTTGATTCAGGAACAGAAGCAAATGTTTCCTCGTTCCAGTTATGGACGACAGCAGGATACTGGGTAACCATGGAAACGCCTCAGTTCTGAGCCACTGGTTCAATATGATGGCCTCACCTCGTGGAGAAAGTTCTGACACATGAATAGTTCTTGGCAAAGATGCGACAATTCTGGTCACCATGGACACCACATTCCTTCCTTTGACATGGATGGTTACAATCTCACTTTTAACTCCTTTTCCTTTTCAGGTTTTTTTTTGTAACGCTCATCAGGTGAGGGGCGTCAGTGCTGGGGAACGGAACCCTTCCCATTTCAGCACCTTCCCACACCAGCTGCAACACAGCCAGATGCAGAGCGGAGCTCCCACTACTCTGCTCAACAATATGCCTCAGTCCCAACCTCAGAGGAACACCCCGCTACTGTGAGATAGTTTTTTCTATTTCCCACACCAGCCATCCTGCAGCCTCTGAGTAAGATGATCCATTACTGACAAGTTAGGGGCGGTTTTGTGCTGGAGGAACAACAACAACTTGCATTTATATAGCACCTTTCACATTGTAAAACATCCCGAGGCGATTCACAGGAGCGTTACCGAACAAAATTTGACACCGAGCCACTACAGACATTAGGACAGGTTGCTCACAGAGGTAGGTCTGAAGGAGCATCTTAAAAGGAGGAAAAAGAGGTCGAGAGGCGGAGAGGTTTAGGGCCGAGGCAGCTGAAGGCAATGGCCGCCAAAAGAACGAGCCTGAGAGACTGCCCAAACTCATTCCGTGTCAGGACCCTAACAGCCAGCAGACAGAGACTTTCATCTCAACAATCTCTGGGCTGATTTTGAACCCAGGTTCCCTGACACGAGAGGCCAATGTTCCAACCCACTGGGGCACACCCAATTCCTCACTTTGTTCAACAACAAAAAATAAATCCAAGGCCGAAGTGGTCAGGGGTACAGTCAGGTTACTGCGCTGCCGTTTAAATCCATTTACATCTCAACTATCACGCCAATGCTACTACCAGACAGCACTGGTCGTGATGAATATTGTTGCTGGGTCTTCAGGTCCTCAATGGTATTGGAAGCTTCCATCAAAAAAAATACTGAAGGATTGTTCTCCACAGGGCCAGGTGGCGCGCATCTTATACATGAAAGGCAGTAATTTTACTATTTGCTTTTCCAGGAGCTTTCAAAGGCTCGTTCCAGAACATTTCCCGCTGTCACAGCACATCCAGAGACACTCTTCGCCCAGGTTATCTTCCAATGGAGCAGCCCAAATGAAACCCCTGCCCCTTTACGACCGACTCCGTGCATTACATCTAAAAGGGTAAAAGCCTCTCAACTAGGCCTGCACAAAAATTCAAGCTAATCTTCTCGAGAGGCGCACTCCGGTACAAAGATATTTTTCTTCTCATTTCCTGACCTCCCCACACAACCTCAGCTGTCCTGATATTTAAAAAAAAATCAGAGAGGGTGGCTTGAACTCGAGGCCACAAAATAATAACCTGTCGCTTACAATTCCCACCACAAATTGGAGACGCTTTTTCGCCTAGGCCCCAAATTACATTTCAGAGCAAGTGATGTTGGCAGGCTGTGCTGAGAAATAATTTGCTGTTGGAATACAAAACCTGTCATTTTTCATCTGCAAATGGAAGTTGGCAAGGCGTAATTTCATAACCTATGTTTTAAAATAATGCACTGTCCCTTTTTTCCATTTGCTGCTGAAATTACATGTAGCTGGATATCAGGTTCGGCGAATTACATGGCCACACAATGAAGCCTCTCACTTTCTATCTTCTCTCGTCCCACCGCCCCCCCACCCCAAGGCTGCCTCACCTCAAACAGAGAGGATGCCACAGTCATGTGACCACCTGGAACAAATCTCTTCTAATTGAGTCTGAAGGGCACCATTGGAAATAATGGGATGCAGACGCTCTTTCAAATGGGCGAACGGGATAATAGCAAAGGAATGGAGCCTCCAAACACCAAGTGTCAAATGCTACGGTACAGCTATTTAACATATGCAGTGTTACAATTGAAACACAGGAATAATTGGTTTGCTTTCAACAAGAGCAATTTGATGTACTGCAGTGGACAAGCTCAAAACAGGCCGGTCGATACTATACAACAGGGAGAAGATTACTTCCACTGGACCGGGTGGGTCCGTGGGTTAGTGAGCAGCACTGGCAGCTCTGGTAAACCAATTCCTCAGGAGGAGGAGGAGGCGAAGATGGAGGAGGAGATAGAGGCGGAGGGATGATGAAGGAGGAGAGGAGGTGGAGGAGGGGAGGTGAAGGAGGAGGAGGAGGAGGAGATGGTGGAGGAGGAGGATGAGGGGAGGAGGAAGATGAGGGGAGAAGATGGAGGAGGTGAAGGAGGAAGAGGAAGAGGAGGAGGTGGAGGAGGAGGATGAGGGGAGGAGATGGAGGAGGTGAAGGAGGAAGAGGAAGAGGAGGTGATGGAGGAGGAGGAGGGGAGGTGAAGGAGGATGAGGAGGAGGTGGGGGAAGTAGAGGTGGAGGATGTGGTGGAATTGAAGGAGGTTGAGGAAGTTGTGGAGGGGAGGTGGAAGAAGTTGTGGAGGGGAGATGGAGGAGGAGGAGGAGGAGGAGGAGGAGGAGGAGGAGGAGGAGGTGGAGGTGGAGGTGGTGGAGGTGGAGGAGGAGGAGCTCCCATCTGCTTTCAGGTGTACGTAAAATATGCCACGGCACTATTCAAAGAAGAGCAGGGAGTTCTACCCAGTGTCCTGGCCAATGTTTATCCCTCAACCAACACCCAAAACAGATTATCTGGTCATTATCACATTGCTGTTTGTGGGAGCTTGCTGTGCGCAAATTTGGCTGCCGCGTTTCCTACGTTATAACAGAGACTCCACATCAAAAGTACTTCATTGGCTGTAAACTGCTTTGGGACATCCTAAGGTCTAGAAAGGCATTGTAGAAATGCAAGTCTTTCTTTGTACTTGTACTTCCTCATACCAGGCAGCATCCTAGTGAGTCTGCATTGTAACCACTCGAAAACGACAATATCCTTCCTATAGTGTGGTGCCCATTCCTGTTCTTAAATAGCAGCAAACTCCCCCCAACCCCACCATACTATTAAGAAACATTTTTTGGTAGGAAAACAAGGAAGGGAGAATATTAAAGAAAGTAACACCTTACTGTCTCCCTCTTGAATGGCAGAGGGGACGGGGCACTCACCAGGACACTGTACTGGGACACGGAGATGTTGCTCGGGTTGACGCTGAGTCTGACACACTGCTTGATGTCGGAGGCGAATCTTCGGAGTTCGGTGGAACGCTTGCACTTATCTTTCCTCGTGCACCTGAAACAAAAAGAGGCCCAACGTGAGATAAAGGGAATTGAGCCAGGGAAACCAGCAGATCCTGGGCCTCAGCCCACGTCCATCCTGAGTTAGGAGAACTAAAATTGGCCTCAGGGCCCTGGATTATAGAGGGCGAAACAATGAGGTAGGATTCGTGGTCCTAATTCCGATATAGTAACAACCCCACCCTCAGCTTTGCTGGAAAGTTAACCTGTGAAAATTGGTCCATTAGACTTGGTTATGAGGAAGAACAGGAAGATCTTCCCTTATATGGCACCTTTCTCAAGTCCCTCAACAACAACAACAGTAACATACATTTATATAGCGCCTTTAACGTAGTAAAAAGTCCCAAAGTGCGTCACAGGAGCGTTATCAAACAAAATGTGACACCGAGACACATAAGGAGATATTAGGACAGATGACGTATTATATCCAGGAGCAACTTCTTTACCTAGAGAGTGGTTAGAATGTAGAACTTGCTACCACAGGTTAAGGCGAATAGCACAGATGCCTTTAAGGGGAAGCGAGGGAGAAAGGAATATAAGGAAATGATGATAGGGTGAGATGAAGTAGAGTGGGAGGAGGCTCGTGTGGAGCATTTGGGCCGAATGACCTGTTTCTGTGCTGTAAATTCTATGTCATTCTATGTGATGACCAAAAGCTTGGACAAAGAGGTAGGTTTAAGGAGATACTTAAAGGAGTAGAGAGGCGGGGAGGTTTAGGGAAGGAATTCCAGAGCTTACGGTCGAGGCAGCTGAAGGCACGGCCGCCAACGGTGGAGCGATGAAAATTGGGGATGCGCAAGAGGCCAGAATTGGAGGAGTGCAGAGATCTCGGGGGGGGGCTGTAGGAGGTTACAGAGATAGGGAGAAGTGAGACCATGGAGGGATTTGAAAACAAGGCTGAGAATTTTGAAAGCAAGGCATTGCCGGACCAGGGGCTAACATAGGTCAGCGAGCACAGGGCTTCAAATACATTGAATTAATAGAAGTGACTGTTTCGTGTGGTCTGCCAACACTCAGGAGGGGGCAGATTTACAAATGCCTTGAAGCAGAGCCTTGCCGGTAGGCCAAATGGATTGGGAGAATCCGGGTGTGCCACCCAGGGTCTGCCACGCACTGTTTGCCAAATCGACTCTTCGATGTCTAGGCTCACACGTGCAAAGTGGCCGCTTGAGTGAGGAAATGGTGGTGTCCATGGAACTGTACCCCGGAACGAGTCAGCACTTTCAGTAGAGGAGGTGGAGGAGAGTGAATGAAACCTGGCCAAAACGCAGCGGCTAATGCGACCCAGTGAGCAAGTCCTCCAAAACCTCACAAGACCAGTAATTATATAATTCAAGGATAATTTTCTTGAAATATGACTTGGTAACGGGATAAATGTGTGAAATAATATGTTTCAGCTCATCAGGAAGCTTTCAATATCAGCTCTCTGCTACCAAGTGCCCTCGTTTGAGAGGAGGGAGAGCTTTAAGAGGAGTATGGAGGATTGTTTCTCCCTCCTTGTATTCAGTCGGCTGAGGTCTGGTCCTAATGGCGAGGGGGGATTACATGGACGTGCCTTGAAGGAACTGGCACCACAGTCTCCGAACAGTTGAAGTACATTTACAAGGTTTAAAATGTACACTGGGCTATTTTGAAATAGGCCAATGGGGGGACAGTTGGCGGAGGCCAATGGGGAGACACTGGGCGGAGGCCAATGGGGGGACACTGGGCGGAGGCCAATGGGGGGACACTGGGCGGAGGCCAATGGGGGGACAGTGGGCGGAGGCCAATGGGGGGACAGTGGGCGGAGGCCAATGGGGGGGACACTGGGCGGAGGCCAATGGGGGGACAGTGGGCGGAGGCCAATGGGGGGACACTGGGCGGAGGCCAATGGGGGGACAGTGGGCGGAGGCCAATGGGGGGACAGTGGGCGGAGGCCAATGGGGGGACAGTGGGCGGAGGCCAATGGGGGGACACTGGGCAGAGGCCAATGGGGGGACAGTGGGAGGAGGCCAATGGGGGGACAGTGGGAGGAGGCCAATAACACCATGTCAAATTATACACAAGTGGCTTCCCCAAGACGAGGACACGATCAACTTTGATCATCGATTATACAACCAGAGTCGAGCGGTGCCCACTGGTCGCGGAAGGCGTCAGGCGTACAGGTGAACACCGCCTCATCTCTCTCAAACGTCACCTTGTCGTACACAAGGCCACGAAAGAGAGGCACGAAGACGGGGCTACTGGGGCCCAGTGGCAATAAAGGTTCTTTATATGGCACAGGTTTATAACTTAACAAATCTCAAGCTAGATCCGAGGTTGAAAGCAGCTTATCTTTTCCAACAGGGAGCAGTGGATATGTGGGTCAAAGTCCCAGCAAAAGCAGTTTGAGGGGGTGGGGGGAAAGATGAGACAATTGATTCTTTAAAAAGGATGTGGATAATATTCGATTGGGGATGAGTCGGTGGTTATAGGGATAGGAAGAATCTGAGATGACAAATTATCCACGAGACACAATAGTTACTGTGTTGCTGGAGAAGGGGGAAGGGAATTTTTACCTATAACGTACAGCACAGCAACAGGCTATCAGCCCAACTGGTCCGTGCCGGTGTTTATGCTCCACACGAGCCTCCTACACCTTACTTCATCGCACCCGATCAGCGTATCCTTCTGTTCTTTTCTGCCTCACGTACTTATCTAGCTTCCCCTTAAATGCAGCTCTGCTCTTCGCCTCAACTACTCCTTGTGGTAGCGAGTTCCACAATCTAAACATTCTCTGGGAAAAGAAGTTTCTCCTGAGTTCCTCACTGGATTTATTAGTGACTATCTTGTATTTATGGCCCCTAGTTTTGGATTCCACCACAAGTGGAAACATCTTCTCTACGTCTACCCTCTCAAAAACTCTTCAGAATTTTGAAGACCTCTATTAGGTCACCCCTCAGCCTTCTCTTTTCTAAAGGAAAGATGTCCCAGCCTATAATAACATCTTATTTCTGGTATCATCCTTGTAAAAATGTCATTATATAAGGTGACTATTTTTCTTTGCATGCAAGTTAAATTCGCCATGGTTATAGGAAAGCGATTAGCATACAAATTGAATCGCAGCTTTATTACAAACATCATTCTTAATGTACTCAATAATGGGATTCTGGGACCAACTGTGTTGTATACCATTAAAGTGCCGCCCTTAACGTCGGTTGCAACCTTAATGTTGACTATACAGACTGAGTGGAGCGATCTGTGCCGTGCTGTTGCTGACTTTGATAAAACCATGAGGTCTCCTACCCTTGGGACAACACTGACAGGCCACAAAAAGTCCAACAAATAAACACAGCCTCTTTCCGTTTCAGCAACATTGCCTTTTAATTACTTCTCGCTGTTGGCCTGGCCTTGGGAACTCGAGCATGACCCCATCCGTTGCCGAGTAAAGAGCTGCAAGGACTTACAAGCAGCAGTGTTCATCAGCAAAAGTTACATTAAGGTGCAGTGCCCGCCATGGCTCAGTGGGTAGCGCTCTCGCCTCTGAGTCAGAAGGTTGTGGGTTCAAGTCCCGCTCCAGAAACTTGAGTACAAAATCTATACTGACATTTCAGTACAGTACTAAAGGAGTGCTGCACCGTCAGATGTACCATCTTTTGGATGAGACGTTAAACCAAGGCCCCGTCTGCCCTCTCAGGTGGACGTAAAAGATCCTTTTCGAAGAAGGGCAGGCGAGTTCTCCCCGGTGTCCTGGGCCCAATATTTATCCCTCAACCAACATCACTAAAACAGATTATCTGGTCATTATCTCATTGCTGTTTCTGGGAGCTTGCTGTGCACAAATTAACTGCTGCATTTCCTACATTACAACAGTGACTACACTTCAAAAGTACTTAATTGGCTGTAAAGCGCTTTGTGACGTCCCGAGGTCGTGAAAGGCAGGAGAAATGGGGAAACTGTTGAAACATAAAAATTGCTCACAAAACAATTGCCTCACAATATCCTTATGTTCTGAAATTCTTCCCTGCTTGAAACAAAATGGTCCAAACACCTCCAGATTTCTAGTAAGTAACTCTGCCATGCTGGTCAGGAAGATCCCAGGTACAACCCCCAATCCGCGTTGGCTTAGCTGATCTCAGCCACGCCGGTGCAACAGCAAGCCTCAACATCCTGGGATCGGGAGGGGGGAAAAAAATCGACCCGCATTCCGATCCTGACCGTCTCCGGTGATCCCCTGCAGACTAACACTATGATCACAACACGGTCGAATAGCGCGCCGTCAATCACCGTGTGGCGGGCACCTGTGCTCACAAAGCGCTACACGAGCAAGGAGTTAATGCCTTCAGAAGAAGAATGGAGAAATTCGACAGGGGATGGTGGAGGAGGAACACACAAAACGTTCCTATTGTCCCAGAGGCTCAAAACCAGGGGGACCCATCATACAGGCATCGGCACCTGAAGAAAAGGATTCGGAGGCTTAGATTTCTCCAGAGTGCAGTAAAAAGTACATTTGTATCACCATTAGCCTATCTCCACAATACAATCAGGGAGACAAAAAACCCTTTTAAGTGAAACTACTTTCCCATTATCACTGCATGAGGGAATCTAATCTTGATTGAACACAGGGCCCACGTACTGTGTATGAGCCTTTTATTCTCCGCACTGCCTATCAGATCCACCTCATTGGCTCCTGTTGCGTCTGATTGCAACCCAAGGAGTTGGATCCAGGCTGACGGGACACTGCCATCCTGTTGGGGGGGGGGAAGGTGCTCCACCAACCTAACCCTTACACAAGACCCAAGAGACCACTTTTCACCCTTTCTTCCTCCCGTTGAAAATGCTGACTCTAGCTGCGTGGTGACAGTTCCACGGGCACTGATGGCCCTCTGATACCTCAGCCGAGCGACCGTTCCTCATAAGAAAGAAAGAACTTGCATTTCTATAACGCCTTTCACGACCTCAGGACGTCCCAAAGTGCTTTACAGCCAATGAAGTAATTTTGAAATGTAGTCACTGTTGTAATGTAGGGAAACGCTTGGAGACTGAGATCAATAAGGTGTTTGTTAGGCAAGGGTATCAAGGGATATGGAGCAAAGGCAGGAGTTGAGGATCAGATCAGCCATGAATGGTGGGGCAGGTATCGAATGGCCCACTCTTGTTCTTGTGTTCCTATTTGCAAGCCAACAATTACCAGGGACAGTACACCTTTAAAACATATAGGGCTGGATTTTGTCTTGGGGTCGGGTTGGGGTCGTGTTACCCGCATTTTGTGTTCCCCCACCCCCCCCCCCCCGCCCCGACTCCAGATTAATGTGGATGAATGGTGCAATTTTCACTTAATTGGGCAATTGAGTTCCAGCATGTGGGAACCCATGAACCAATTAGTGGTTTCAGTCTGAAAGTCGCCTCTGATGAGGTCATCATTGCAGAGACTGCCTGGTCTCAGAGACTGCCTGGCCTTTGCTGTGAGTGGACCTGGATGCAAAATGAGCAGCAGCGAGAGAGAGAGAGATATGCAACCAAGTCCTCCCAGGCAGTCTCTGAAGACATTCAATGCAGCAGCATCAGAGGCGACTTTCAGACCTAATACTACTACTACCTTCATCACATCTCCGTTGTAATAGTGGACCTGCAGCTGATAGTCAGCTATCCACTTGTGCTCCCGCCAGGTTTCACCGGCGTGTTTCACACCAGGCGTACTTCACGTGGGAAAAGGGTTAAACTAGCTAAAACGTTTCAAAATGGCATTACAGAGCCAATTTAGGGCTTTAATGGCCTCTCCCGCCTCTTGGAGGCGGGACAGAGTCGGGAACCCCGCGACCGATTTTGTCAAAATTGCGTGGAGGCGGAATGGAGTCGGGATGGGGTCGGGACCCCCGAATCTGCAACTTTAACCCCCCACACGCCTCCAAACCCGACTCCACGGGTCATTGAAAATCCAGCCCATAGGGTCCAACATCTTGCTTGCAATCCTTGTGTCCACACTGGCCCAAATTACCTTGCCACCAAAAATATGATTCCTTCCACCTCCGCTGGGTGGAGGGTGGCAGTAATGAGCGAATATTAATAACGTTCATTACAATAAATTTCCATAAATTCATGTTGGCATAGCAGAATTAGAATCGAGTGCTGCGGATCAAATCGCCTCGCTCAGCACGAGAATATTAACGCAGCAACTTCGCCCCTGATTGCTGGTTGTTTGAAAGGGCCGGGTGAGAGAGAAAGCAAGAGAGAGAGAGAGAGAGAAAGCGAAAGATAAAACGAAAAAAGAGAGAGAATGAAAAAAGGCCTGAAGCAAAAAAAGTGAAAGATAAAGAATCAGAAAGGGAAGGAGACAGAGCAAAAAGAAAGAGAAAGGAGGAGGAGGAAAAGTGAGAGAGAAAATAATAAAGCTTTAAAAAAATTCCCTGATGACTGTCTGTGCACATGGAGATTTACCAGAACGGTACCGGGGATGAGGGATTTCAGTTACGTGGAGAGACTGGAGAAGCTGGGATTGTTCTCCTCAGAGCAGAGATGGTTAAGGGGAGAACTGATAGAGGTGCTCAAAATGATGAGGGGTTTTGATAGATTAGATAGGGAGATACTGTTTCCACTGGCAGGAGGGTCGGTGACCAGAGGACACAGATTTAAGATAATTGGCAAAAGAGCCAGAGGGGCGGAGGAGAATTTGCATAATTGGATAATTGCCGTAAAATCCGGGGGTGGAGGGAGGGAATGAGAAAATGTTTTTTACTCAACTAATTGTTGTGATCTGGAATGCACTGCCTGAAAGGGTGGTGGAAGCAGATTCAACAATAACTTTCTGAAGGGATTTGGATAAATACTTGATAAGGAAAACTTTGCAGGGCTATTGGGGAAAGAGCAGAGGACTAATTGGAGAGCTCTTTCAAAGAGCCGGCACAGGCACGATGGGCCGAATGGCCTCGTTCTGTGCTGTATGATTCTATGACTGTTTGCGCCTGTGTGCAGTTGTGTTAAAATCTTCATCAAAGTGCATTTTTCATTTCTGTGGTGAAAGAGGCAGCGGAAATCCTTCACCTACTCCTCCAGAGGAGTCCTTCTGTCCTCGGTCTGCTCTACCACCCTGATCTCTCTTAATCCCGCCTTGTAAAGTAAGCAAGCTTACTTTAACAGCACCAGGGCTGCAGTCCAAACCATCAGAGGCGCTTCCCGAAAAAGTGATTCCAAAAAGAAAAGGAAAAAATCACGAGAGTGGGACAGGAAACTAAACCTCAGCTCTGAGCGTTTCCCGGGCCCCTGGCTAAGCACAGATACAGATCTCTGCCCATCGCCAGCCTGTCCATCAACATCCTTGCAAAATGAGCCCATCCATCAGAGTCAGCCTGTCGGGCAAGCTTTCATTTAGTTTCATTGAGCAGTTCAATCACCTGTCTTCTGTGCAGATACCCTCAACCGCTCAGGTAACCTCCAGTTCCAGCAGACTGTCTTCTGAGGCTCCCTTTTCCATGGATCGTGGCAAATGAACAGGATTCGAGAAAGATCTGAATTTTCCCACTGTCGAAGTAACAGCCACAATATACGGGGGGTTTGCGCAGCGTCAGTGGCAGAAGCTGCTGTTGCAATCAGTGTCGGCTGACTTGTAGATTGACAGATAGAACTTGCATTTATACGGCGCCTTTCACAACCTCAGGATGTCCCAACGCGCTTTACAGCCAATGAAGTACTTTTTGAAGTGGAGTCCCTGTTGTAATGTAGGAAACGTGGCAGCCATTTTGCGCACAGCAAGCTCCCACAAACAGCAATGTGATAATGACCAGATCATCTGCTTTAGTGATGTTGGTTGAGAGATTAAATATTGGCCAGGACACCGGGGAGAACTCCTCTGGCCCTTCTTCGAAATAGTGGCCGTGGGATCTTTTATGTCCACCTGAGAGGGCAGACGGGGCCTCGGTTTAACGTCTCATCCGAAAGACGGCACCTCCGACAGTGCAGCACTCCCTCAGCGCTGCACTGGGAGTGTCAGCCTAGATTTTGTCTCTAGACTACGTACCTGCAGACATGAATCAAATGCAGTGGGAGTCCAATATGTTCCCACTAGGTACTTGGGGCCGTGAAGCAAAAGGATATCAAGTATTGATGAAATCAGGCAAATAATGGCAAGTCACCACTACGTCTCAGCGGGATGGCACATTAACTATTGTATAGACAGTGATGGAAGTGAATGAGAGCTGTTATTTATTGACGGGTTAGATTAGTGCGGAATCAATATTAACATAAATGGCTTCCTGTCACAGCACAATCAAACCTGAGGTACACACGCTTTCTCACATTAGAAGCACTTTGTTGTTGCGGCGAGGTTTTAAGAGGGCTTCTATACTGACTCTACCAATGCTGAAATGTGGTTAGGTTGATTTGGCTATGATAAATTGACCCTTAGTGTTAGGGGGGGATTAAATATGTGGGGTTACGGGGATAGGGTGGGATATGTGTCGGTGCAGGCTCGATGGGCCGAGATGGCCTCTATCTGTACTGTGGGGATTCTGTGTGAGAAAGCAGGGACAGGGTACTGGATTTGGATGATCAGCCATGATCGTATTGAATGGTGGAGCAGGCTCGACGGGCCGAATGGCCTACTCCTGCTCCTAGTTTCTATGTTTCTATGATCTCCTACCCCCCCCCCACCCCCCGCACTTACTGCATCTCCCCTGCCGCTGGTCTCTGTGATCCCAGCTGACTGGGAATGCGGAGACCCGAGTTCTGTGCACAGCTGAGGCCCAACGATGCAAGGGCCTCTGCTTCAATTGGAAGAACTTTCATCGAGCAGCTACCGGTGCGGGCTCACAAAACCGGCTCCGCGTGCCCGAAGTGGAGCCAGTGACTCCGACGGCAGGGTGGGTCTGTGCCACTGTTCAACCAGCACGGATCAGGCGGTTTATATTGCTGGCCGCATGCCAATGGGGAGAGACCCAAGCGTTTGCTGTCAGCTGCCATTCAGCTCTGTAACAGCGGCGTCCTATCAGCTCGTGCATCTACTCCCGAGGGTAGGGAGCAACGTTCCCCCCTAAGGTGCTCGGGCGCATAGCCGCACATCAATCGGGAGGTCCCACACAGGCCACTCACAAGCTGTGCCACTGGAAGGTACCGTGCATGCACGGCCAGGGCAGGGACCATTGGTAGGGAGTCTCCTGGGATACAGTTCCATGATTTAGCTCCATGCGTGAACCTTCAATAACCATTGTGGTCTCTCTCTCTCTCACATACATATACATATATGATATATATATATATACTGTGTTTGTTTTGTCTTGTGGTTTCTCGGTTTTGATGTGTGTCTTCCATTTGGTCTCCTCCTAGCTCCCTGTGTTGTTTGTGGTCTCTGTCTCTCTTCAAGCCCCAATCCCGTCCTCACTAAATATCCTCACACATAGGAACGTGGAAGTGGTCAGGACCGGGATAGACTACGGCCATCCATCTGGCCAGTCCCAGTGTCCAAGAACTATCAGATCCTCTTGTACCGCCCTCTCAAATTACTCTCCGGATACTTCTCCAACGCTCCCTTGAATTACAATCTCTCGCTTGATACAATCATCCCCCACAGTGTCCCTTGGCAGTCCAACAGTGGGGTGGGGATGGGGGGTCAGCAGACAGCAGGAACTCTGGCTGAATCTTCCCTTTCGCAGGCCACGGATGCCAAGGCCAATTGTAGCACAGACTGGTGACTGAGCCTGGGCCTTACCTGCCTGTATACCTCAGTACCACAGGGGGCAGCACTGTCACCCACAAAGCCATTGATTTCCATAGTTACATTGCATCCTGGTTGCCAACTATGGGATGCCAGGCATAAAAATATATACTCCAATTTATTTCTTAAAAGATGAAGATTTACAAATCCCTTCATGGAGACGAAGGTTTTCTAAATCAGATTTTATTAGATTCAATTGAGCAAATCCTTTCTTTATTTACTGACCTATTTACAAATCCGGAGTATTAAATCTCTAAATCTCACCGTTCAATCATTCCTCGCATAATCTCAATTCGTTAGATCAAATCTCTCCCACTGAGCACCTGTTCTATTCTTTGAAGTCTGGATCTGTCGAGTCTGCAGTCGCTGCTAAACGCATTATTGGGGCAGAAATTCAGGTCCCCACGGGTGAGTACGCGCTGTGTACTCACCCGTAGGGCCACCGGAAGTGCCGGTTTCGCGCATGCACTGCGCATGCACGGGAAACCGCAACTTCTGGTCTCGTGAAGGAAGGGGTTCGAGGGTCAACTGCGTGCGCGGGAGAGGCAGCGCGCACGCAGCGAACTTCGGCTTTTTTTTTTTTTTTTTACAGGTTTCTCCGTGCGGGTAAGTCCCTAGCAGCTGCACGGGGAAAAAGCAGGCGCAAGGCCTGCTTTTAACAAGGTAAGTGGTGAATTAAGTAAAATTAAAAAAATTTTTCCACAGGTTTATTATTTTAAAATACTTTAAAGAAAGGTAAGTTTATTTTTAGCCCCGTTAAAAACTGTAATTAATTTTTTCAAAATTTTAAATTATTGTTTAAAATAGTTATTTTATGTAATTTATAGTTATTTTTAAAATGTGATTTAAAAAAAAAAAATTATTTGAAGTTTTAGTGTGGTTTTGGGGCCGATCTCTATTCATAGATTTGACAGGTCTTCCTGTCAAATCTATGAATGGAGATTCCCTGCTCCGATTGGCTCCCCATGGCCCACGTGATCCCAGGGGATGCTTCGAACTACCTGTGCCGCTGGGATCCGCAAGCACTGCGCGCCGGCAGCTGCAGGAGGCCCAGGATCCGAATTCCACGCGGGCCCACAGCACAACGGCAGGCGCGCTAGGCAAGTGCACCCGCTATGCTTGCACCCGCGGGAAGCCTCCGACCCGAATTTCTGGCCCATTAGATCTTCAGGAAGAAAAGTATTCAACTTAAAGATTGGAGTTTGGGAAGTTCTGCCATTAATGTTGATTCGGTGACTCTTTGTGCCAAGGTTCAGCTCTACAGGTATCTGGCCATACGTACCCAATCCTCACTCTAATCACATTATACCTAGCGGAAGACTTCATGAATTTACTGGGTGCTGTTAATGAAGGACAAAACAGTGGATGGGAATTCCCTTGGAGCTGCTCCCGCTCTGCCGATGTAACTTCAGCGAAAGTGTGGCGGAAACCTCATTTACTCGCTTCAAGGATATTTCCGGACAATATCTATTGGAAGTTTGGAAAAGGGGGAAGAGAGAGAGAGAGAGAGAGAGAGAAATTGACATAACGCCAGAACTTACTGTGGCCAAGATTAGTGAGCGGATGTTTAACATAGTCACATGACATTTCTCTTTGTCCATTATTTCAACGCAGATGTTAACCAATTTGCTTTGAACAGGCTAACACCTGTAGCAGACAGAGAAATGTCACACAAATGCCTAAAACACTAAACCAATAATCTTAGTAAAATTAATTTCCAGACTAGACAGAGAGACAGAGAGATCACACGAGTGACAGAGAGAGAGAGAGAGAGAGAGAGAGACTACAAGATGGAGAGCAAGAGAGGCTGAGAAAGAGAAGCCGAGACACACATATAGACACAGAGAATCCACAAGACAGAGAGGCTTAGAAAAAGAGAGTGAGAGAACAAGAGAGACGTAGAGTGACAGACCACCAGAAAGCTAGAGATCGAGAAAGAGATAGAGACCAAGAGAGAGAGAGACATATTGATGAAAGATGGACTTCAATTTTGAAATTTACAGACAGACCAAGAGAGAAATATGGAAAGAATGCACGAGAGTGGGAAACATCAGGAGAAAGACATAGAGACATAGGAAGAGAGAGAAGAAAATGAGCAATAAAGCAGGCTGTGAGAGAGATAGAATCCAAAACAAACAAGGAAGGGGAGAAACAGAGAGCAAGAGAGACTCGGAGATTGAGAGAGAAAGAGATGCCGGTATCGAAACAAGTTCTGTTTGTTGCTATGATTTGATTAAACACTTAAGGACACAATTAAGTAAACTTCAAAATTAAAGTCCATATTTCATAAATATGAGAATAAACTCATGATTTATTCATTTGGAATCCTAACAAATGTGAGGTATGAATCAGGAATTACTGAATATAATAAACAGTCAGAGTTTAGGGAAAGTGAATATTACAAATTAGTCAACCTGGAGACTAATATAATTTACTGAATTAATATTAATGTTAGAATTAATTTTTGTTCTCATATTATATGTACATACATATAGATTTATCATCATAAACAATGCTGTTTTTTGTATCTTCACACTCTTGCCTCGGAGAATACTGTGAAGTAGTGGAAGGCTTGGCAGACTGATTAACACTGTGAACTCTGAGCGCTCCTTCCATGGCCCGAACCATCTGTACACCACATAGGGGGGGGGGGCTAGTCCTATACGGCGGGAAGGTTTAATGGGCCCACCCACACCCACTGGACGCGAGTATCCCGCTGGACGCCAACCCAGAATTCCGAGCCGGAGCGCCAGTGTCCGCTGGCCGGGGATTCGAACCCTGCACCTTCTGACCCAGAGGCGGGAGTGCTACCCCTGAGCCAAAGGCCTCACTCCAATCGGAAATAGTTCAGAAAATCAGCCATGCACACTCATCCCGTCTCTCAGAAACATCTCAAGCACTTCACAGACTTCATTTAAATGAATTTGCCTAATCACTTTGAGGTGCAGCGACTGTTGTGACGTCGGCAAACACTCCCCCAAACAGCAGCGAGGCGATTGACCAGCCAAGCTGTGTTTGGGGGTGTTGGTTGAGGGAGGGAGGAATGTTGCTCAGGCCACCGGGCGAATTCCCTGTTTGGCGAGCGGCGCCCTGAATCGTACCATCCGCCGGAACAGGCAGACGATGCCTTCGGTTAAGGTGGCATCAGGAGGAAGGGATGAATCACAATTGGAGACTTACGTAACGCAGATGATGGGATGGAGGATTTGAAGTTAAAAAGATCTGATTTAATAAGTGACTTTGTGAATAATGATTAAATGCACCACGGTTTAAAGCTCTAAGATGTAAAATGGTAATGATTTGTAAATAGAGGAGCAAAATGATTTGCAAATTCGTCTCCAACCAAATCTGATTTAAAAAGGATCGCGTGCTGGGATTTGTTAAAGTTCGTGCCGTTGTGAATGTTGAAAAGCTGATGATTTGCGTTTAATAATCCCTTCACTCGTGGTAACCATGGCGAAGGGATTGATTTAAAGGGGCATTGACACGGCACTGTGGAGCAATCAGCTTGTTCTCTCTCTCCTTCCTGTCCTCAAGGTCTTGCCTCATGCTGAAACCGTGGTTACATGGACACTAGCAAAGCTCTGCCGCCTCACTTCTTCACGGTGCGCACTGACAGAAGGAGTGTCAGCAGGCGACTTGTCCGTGGGGTTAGGAGGGGCATCGCAGATCCTGTCCGCACCCAAGGCCCGCACACACGGGCACGGAGTCACTGGACAGTGAGGAGGTGTAGGGACTGGGGCGGATTCTTTTATCTCCTTTACCCTCTCCCAGGAGGCCAATTGCGGCATCCTTCCCCGCCACCCAGGCTGAGATCAGTCAGTGTCGGCTGTGGCTCAGTGGGGAGCACTCTCGCCTTTGAGTCTGAAGGTCGTGGGTTCAAGCCCCGGCAGGGACCTGAGCTCATAATCCAGGGTGACACTCCAGTGCAGTGCTGAGGGAGTGCTGCACTGTCGGAGGTACTGTCTTTCGGAAGAGGCATTAAACAGAGGCCTCATTTGCTCTCTTAGGTGGACGTAAAAGATCCCATGGCACTATTTCAAAGAAGAGCAGGGGAGTTCTCCCTGGTGTCCTGGCCAATATTTATCCCTCAACCAACATTCATTAAACATATTGTCTGGTCATTTATCTCATTCTTGTTTGTGGGACCTTGCTGTGCGCAAATTGGCTGCCAGGGTTCCTACATTACAACAGTGACTACACTTTAAAAGTACTTCATTGGCAGTGAAGTACTTTCAGATGTCCCGAGGTTGTGAAAGGTGTTGTATAAAAGTTTTTCTTTCTTTCTTCACTCATTGTTCTGCGCATAGTCTTTACAATTTGGGCATAAGATTAGCCGAGGAACCATGTGCAAAATTCAGCATTACTGCGTAGCATGTAAGTTGCAAGGAAGGTTCACTTAACGTGAAGACTATTATTTTGTAACTTTCCTGTGCTGACCCAGGTACGGGATGTTACTGCTGGGGAAAGGTTACACTCTCCAATCCGAGGAACCCAACGTTATAACAACAAGCATTTCCAGCTCAGCTTTAGCCAAGTAACGATCCCGCCACTCAGCTGGAGTTACCAATTCTGGTTGGACCGAATTTATCACGTGACCTCCCGCCTCCAACTGCCCCTCCCCCAATGCTCCCTCCATGACCCGACATGTCAATCCTTGGGGGCAATCGGTCAACAACAGCAGCTGCTATACCCACAATCCTCCGCGCTCCAGAAACATCGCGATGCAGCATGTGGTTTTACCAGAGCGTGCATGCGCCAGGGCCCATAGAATCATAGAAGATAGGAGCAGGGGTAGGCCATTCGGCCCCTCTAGCCTGCTCCGCCATTCAATGCAATCATGGCTGATCATCCAAATTCAAATCCCCGTTGCATCCTGGTGCATTACGGCCCTAATGTTTGTCGAGAGTCCGGCCAGAGCAAAACAGGAGGAGGAAAAGTCTCTCTGATTTTTCCCCCCCGGGATTGCTCGCAGAAGTGTCCGGGATTATTAATCTTAAATTCCCAGAGTCTCCAAGACAATCTGGGAAGGTTGGCAACTGTACACTCAGCCCCGAAAATGGGGATGCAGCCCCAATGCCAAAAGCGTATCCCTTTTCCGGACCCATGTGACATTTTCCATTTGCCACTCCTGCCGTGCTGTTGCCTCTCTAAGTCAGATCGCCGATTAGTGCTGAATTAGGGGCGGTTTTGTGCTTTAACCCCATGCACACTCGGAATTTAATTGGAAGTGCTCCAAAATCACTTCACGTATGACACTGACTGTGAGCAGACACAGGAGACTTTCGACATGAACCGACTTGGGAGAAAAAAAGTTTGCCAAACACTCCTTTCGACCTGTACAACATAATGAAATAGCTTTACTGATCTGGTATCGAGTTATTGGACAAAAAAAAAAAATCTGTTCAGAAATACAGCAATTCTTTCTGCAAACATTTTATTGCCCCAATCTCCCCCCCCAAGCATTTGTCAGATCTGCCCTTTTGAAACCAGGCCTCCAGGCAGCTTGAGGACCCCAGCATGGATTCCGTGTATCGCTGTGGTAAACTAAGTTTTTATTTTCAAAAGAATTTTGATTTATAAAGTTGCTCAATGAGGGAATGTTGCTGCTGGAACGTGCTGAGCAAGTACTTTAGCAACTCCTTCTGTTCAAAGAGAAAGCCTTTAGTTAGGCCCAAACCAAAGCCCTTTAAAGGAATAGTCCGCAATGCTTTAATTTGGGGCCTCCTTCTTACAATTATAACCTTGTGAAACAAACATTATCCTGCCAGGACTTGGAAAAAAAATCCAAGAACAGCCTCGGCCTACGACAGGCCTCCTGATGGAAGCCATCAATGTTTCTACCTCGGTGATTGAAGACAGCTAGAGTTGCTGCTGTAACTACCAGTCGGCCTCTCCTGACGCTCACAGAATGCCTTTCAGGCCACTGGGAGATGTTCCAGGCTGCCAGCTTTCAATAACTGGTAATAACAGTCAGGTCTTCTGTTGTTGTTGTTGTAATTATTGAGAAATCTAGGCGAAGGGCCAAGGCCCATTGTGCAGGACACCAGCAAGGAGAGAAAAGAAAAGAGACGAGCTGAAATGGCCCAACGCCTAAACATTTCAAAGGAATTCTCAGGATAGAGGCTTCTTTGCATTGCCTCTGCAGTTTAGTAGCTGCTTACGTGTCAAAAAAAAAAAATGTGCTTTAAAAACTGGCAGTCATTTATATTTGGACGGTTCCCGTGTAATCAATACAAAGAGGGCCCCACGTCATTTTAAACTAGAGTAGGCCCGCAACACAATGTGAGCGTGAAGCTCGTCTACCTCAGCATATAAAATTCTTCCGCCTAGCCAGTCACACTGCCAACTTTAAAAAACTGCCAAAACTATAAAAAGAGGCAATCAATCGTTTCGTTCTGGTTTCTCCTGGTGTGCAGCCAGCAATTTATGAGCATCTGCCAATTTGTGCGCTTCCCTCACCCAAGAGCAATTAAACTCTGAATGACTTTGTGATAGGCCCATGTACAGTAATCAGAGTTTGTCCCATTAAAGGAACAAGCCAACTAAGATGCAGCTCCACCTTAGCAGCAAGATAATACATCGTGCGGGTTCAATATCTTTGCCATGGAAAGCAGAAAGAAACTTGCACTTCAGCACATTCCCCAAGTGCTTCACAGCCAATGAAGTACTTTTAAAGTACAGGCGGCCAATTTGCTCACTGCAAGCTCCCACAAACAACAGGGAGATTATGACCAGTTCATCTGTTTTTGGTGATGTTGGTTGAGGAATAAATGTTGGTGAGGACACCAGGGAGAACTCCCCTGCTCTTCTTCAAAACAATGCCATGGGATCTTTTTTGTGTCCACCTGAACAGGCAGATGGGACCTCGGTTTAATGTCTCATCGAAAAGATGGCTCCTCTGACAGTGCAGCGTTCCTCCCGTGTCAGCCTGGATTGTGTAGAAGAGGGTTTGAACCCACAAGTTTCTGACTCAGAACTGAGCCAAGATAACATTTAAAAACACACACACAGCGCACCCCCTTATTCACCATAAGAAATGTTGCAGGAGATCTGTTAGTTTTTTTTAAAATAGCTTTGCCCCCACCCCACCATTTTTATTCCCTCCTCCGTTAAAGGTGCTGACACACACTGAGGTATTGGGAGGGGGGGGCGGGAGAGGGGAGGGTGGGTTTAACAGGTTCCAACAGCCCTTCAGTATCTCACCCAGGTGGCCATTCGTTACTTGTTGACCTAGGAGGGCAGTTAGCTGCGGGACCAAACACATTCCTGCCCTCACTTTCCATCTGTACGCAAATGGGCATTTACCACACCACCGCCCCCCCCCGCCCCCCCTCCCTGCCAAAAGACACTGGGGTGGCGGGGGAGGAGTTGAGATGATATTCTTAATCAGCGGCCTCTTCACTCTCCCAGTGTCCAACATGATCCAAGTCCCTTGGTCGATTGACTGGGGTATAGTTGACTCAGAGCTTCCCATTGCCCTCTCTGTAGCACACGCATGTACACTGGGACCAGACTTGTATAACCCCGGCACAAGTCCACTGACATCACACCACGTCAGATACAACGGCACAGCAGAGCATATATGCAATTGGGCAAAAATTTAGTAAGGCCGCTGCATCAGCACGAGGGGAGATCAGGAACTTTGCACATTCATTGCCATTTTGTCCGAAGGATAGAATCATGTGGAGCCTCCCCTTTCCCTGCCCCAGCCATGCATCCCCGAGGCTTGGGTACAGATACTGGCACGGTTAGTATCTGTGCTTGAGTCTCAGGGCCACATGACTGGGGCAGGGGAAAGGGGATGCTGATGGTCAGCGGGTAGTAGGGTGGACAAACTCCGAACTGGTACCTACGCCACTGCAGCACAATACATCGACAACTCCTCTGTTTCCATTCAAGCTGCCCTGTCGCTATCTCCCTCCACCCTGCTCTCAGTCGAGCTCCTCAGATGCATTCCCTCCCAAAGGGGTCCGAGCAAACCGACCCTTTTAGATAGACAGTTACTGATCCTAGCAAACCGACCCTTTTAGATAGGCGGATACTGGTCCTAGCAAACCGACCCTTTTAGATAGGCGGATACTGGTCCTAGCAAACCGACCCTTTTAGATAGGCGGATACTGGTCCTAGCAAACCGACCCTTTTAGATAGGCGGATACTGGTCCTAGCAAACCAACCCTTTTAGATAGGCGGATACTGGTCCTAGCAAACCGACCCTTTTAGATAGGCGGATACTGGTCCTAGCAAACCGACCCTTTTAGATAGGCGGATACTGGTCCTAGCAAACCGACCCTTTTAGATAGGCGGATACTGGTCCTAGCAAACCGACCCTTTTAGATAGGCGGATACTGGTCCTAGCAAACCGACCCCTTTAGATAGGCGGATACTGGTCCTAGCAAACCGACCCTTTTAGATAGGCGGATACTGGTCCTAGCAAATCGATCCTTTTAGATAGGCGGATACTGGTCCTAGCAAACCGACCCTTTTAGTTAGCCGGTTACTGGTCCTAGCAAATCGATCCTTTTAGGTAGGCGGATACTGATAATACTTAGTCTTTATAGTGATAAGTGACACCAATGTACAGTGCTAAAGTAGACTTCTCAGAAAGCTTGGCCAGAGTGTCAGAACACTGTTGCAAACTGGGACAAAGTCAAAACCTAACGCTTGCTAGGGGAGGGAGAACAGAATGGATTAATGGCATTGGGTCACACCCGGTGGCCCATGTGACTACGCAGCTTGCCGCTTTTAGCCACATGTATCGTTTTGTCGCATGGGTGACAACTTAGGTTCCCGGCTCATGACTAACAAACCTCCCGTTGAGGATCTATCCCAATGGTGGCCGTTGCGTGCGTGTCCAGTCACATGGCACCTTCAGCAATTCCGCAAAGAGTGGTTAACTGCTGGCGACAGGACCAGGACTATCACTGTTCATCAAGCACCACCTGTTGCAACATAATTATCACACGTTGGAGAGGTAGTCCCGACAGAGGTGACGGAGCTGAGCTTTATTATTCACGTGACACGAAACACTGCGGCTTTTAGCTTTCAAATTAGCCACAAGCAATTTGGAGCCCAAGGACTCTATGTGGAATCCAAGTACAAGAGGAGGCTGGGTATCAGGATACTACAACAAGGAGGCTGGTTAGAACACTGGTTTGTCACTAATAAATCCAATAAGGAATTCAGACGAAACTTCTTTACCCAGAGAGTGGTTAGAATGTGGGACTCGCTACCACAGGGAGTAGTTGAGGCGAATAGCACAGACCTATTTAAGGGGAAGCTGGATAAGTGCATGAGGGAGAAAGGAATAGAAGGTTATGCAGATTGGGTTAGATGAAGTAGGGTGGGAGGAGGCTCGTGTGGAGCACAGACGCCGGCATGGACCAGCTGGGCCGAATGGCCTGTGTCTGTGCTGTAAATTCGATGCAACCTTTCTGTAAAGAAGCATTGGCTGCAAGATTTACTTCCCCACCACTAACTATCATTCCCTCCCCATTACTCCTGAAAGTGACTCACGTTGCGGTCCCACAGATGTTACTAAAGGACATTAGTGAACCAGTTGGGTTTTTACAACAATCCGACAGCTTCATGGTCACTTTTACTGATTCCAGCTTTTTATTTCCAGATTTTTTTTTTTTAAAAACAAAATATAAATTCTCAACCTGCCATGCTGGGATTTGAACTCATGATCCCTGGATTATTAGTCCAGGCTTCTAGATTACTAGGCCATTAAATTAACCACTAAACTACCGTCCCCGATTTCAAGCAATGACGGGACTGGGCCCCTTCATTGCAACCAGCTACCCCCACACTGCAAACAAATGAATGTGTCACTCCTGCTCTCCCAACTGTACTCCTTGTACAATAAGTACACGGTGCATTATAATTACATGGGCGGTCGAGCTGCTGATCCTGATCGGGGAAAGAGAATGAATTTCCATCACACGGGGCTCGAGGCAAAGTGTGCGCTCAGCTCCAGCAGTCTGCTCAATCGGAACAGTTGTATAATAGGGTGGGTACTGTACAACCACACTGACAATCTTCGCACTGAGACTCTACACAGCAAATCCAACTAAGTCCAGACCCAGCCAACTTGAGGCCTGCCCATGGAAACCGGTGCTGAGTGAGTCACAGGAGGTGAGAGCATGGCCCCGCGCAGACGGTGGGCAAAGGAAACGAAGGGTAGCCACACGGTGGGAGGGAAAGTCAGCCGTCCCCCTCACACCTCTGGTGCTGCTCTTGAATGCCTTCTAATGGTTCACCGTGCCCCAGTATCGCCCTCGCGGCCTTGGGAGGTTGCGAGGAGACCAGAGGAACGTGATCCCTGGGATTTGGGCTCCACTTCACCAACTAGCGGCCCCTAGGACGACGTGGGTGCTGGATGAGGACAGGACTGGGCACAGCTGCGATCCCACGATCCTGCCCCCTCCCCCTCGGCCCTTGGCCCTGTCTACCAACGCTCAAGCCCAAGGAACACCAAATGGGCAGGACGCCAGAGGGAAAGCAGCACCTGTGGAACCAGTCCCAGATGGGGAGTCAATAGCTTAAGGAGGGGGATGGGAGAAGATCGGCAAGGAAAAGAATACCGTAAAAATCATTTCTCATTCCAGTCACTCCTAAGGCCCATTCTATCATTGTTTGATTCCCGTTCACCCATCACCCTCTGTGCTCACTGAGTTACATTGGTTACCAGTCCTCGATTTTAAAATTATCATAGGTAGAATAGATACGGGAGAACCAGTGGATGTGGTGTATTTGGACTTTCAGAAGGCTTTCGATAAGGTCCCGCATAAGAGATTAGCGTGCAAAGTTAAAGCACATGGAATTGGGGGTAAGGTACTGACTTGGATAGAGAACTGGTTGGCAGACAGGAAGCAAAGAGTTGGAATAAACGGGTCTTTTTCCCAGTGGCAGGCAGTGACTAGTGGGGTACCGCAGGGATCGGTGCTCGGACCCCAGCTAGTCACAATATATATTAATGATCTAGACGAGGGAACTAGATGTAATATCTCCAAGTTTGCCGATGACACAAAGCTGGGTGGGCGTGTGTGCTGTGAGGAGGATGCAGAGAAACTCCAGTATGATTTGGACAGGTTGGGTGATTGGGCAGAATCATGGCAGATGCAGTATAATGTGGATAAATGCGAGGTTATCCACTTTGGTGGCAAAAACAGGAAGACAGATTATTATCTGAACGGCAATAGATTGGGAAAAGGGGAAGTGCAACGAGATTTGGGAGTCCTTGTGCACCAGTCGCTGAAGGTAAGCATGCAGGTGCAGCAGGCGGTTAAGAAGGCAAATGGTATGTTGGCCTTCATAGCAAGAGGATTCGAGTACAGGAGCAAGGATGTCTTGCTGCAGTTGTACAAGGCCTTGGTGAGACCACACCTTGAGTATTGTGCGCAGTTTTGGTCGCCTTATCTGAGGAAGGATGTTCTTGACATGGAGGGAGTGCAGCGAAGATTTACCAGACTGGTACCTGGGATGGTAGGAATGACGTATGAAGAGAGATTGGGTCAATTAGGCTTATATTCGCTAGAGTTTAGAAGAATGAGAGGGGATCTCATTGAAACTTATAAAATTCTAACAGGACTAGACAGACTAGATGCAGGAAGGATGTTCCCGATGGCGGGGGAGTCCAGAACCAGAGGTCACAGTCTAAGGATAAGGGGTAAGCCATTTAGGACTGAGATGAGGAGGAATTTCTTCACCCAGAGAGTGGTGAACCTGTGGAATTCTCTACCACAGAAGGCAGTTGAGGCCAATTCATTAAATATATTCAAGAAGGAGTTAGATATATTTCTTAAGGCTAAAGGGATCAAGGGATATGGGGAGAAAGCAGGGACAGGGTACTGAATTTGGATTATCAGCCATGATCTCATTAAATGGCTCGAGAGGCCGAATGGCCTACTCCTGCTCCTATCTTCTATGCTATGCTATGCTTCTATCATCCTTGTTTTGAAATCCCTCCATGTCCTCGCCCCTCCCTATCTCTGTAACCTCCTCCAGCCCTACAACCCTACGAGATCTCTGCGCTCCTCTAATTCTGGCCTCTTGCGCATCCCTGATTTTAATCGCTCCACCATTGGTGGCCGTGCCTTCTGCTGCCTCGGCCCTAAGCTCTGGAATTCCCTCCCTAAACCTCACCGCCTCTCTACCTCTCTCTCCTACTTTAAGACGCTCCTTAAAACCTACCTCTTCGACCAAACTTTTGGTCGCCTGTCCGAATATCTCATGTTGCTCAGTGCCAAAACGTTATCTGATAACACTCCTGTGAAGCGCCTTTGGACATTTTACTGCATTAAAGGCGCTATTTAAATACAAGTTGTTGTTGTTGTTCCCCCTCCCCCACAAAGGTCCTTCATTGTCAGAAATTGAACCTTCAACCAAACAGATCAATATCAAAACACAATGTTCTACTGCAGCCTCACTTCCACCTTGTGGTAATGTGATCTTTTCTAATCTAAGAGAAGTAATGTTGATCACTGCAGCGTGAAATTTGGTTCAATGCCTTGGGAAATCCGAACTGAACTGATGTCTTTAAACTGCCCAGATCCTACACGCTGTGATTCGACAGACAGTGCGGGGATTTGACAATCCACCCCTTTCCAATATCCAACGTCGTATCGGGTGAGAAGTGGCAATTCAGATGCCTGTGCGAGACACTGGTCTTTCACCTCGGGGACCTGAGCGCACATCCAAGCCCAGACTTTAAAGAAAAGGAAAGACTTGAATTTCTACAGCGCCTTTCACCACCTCAGGACGTCCCAAAGCGCTTTACAGCCAATGAAGTAATTTTGAAGTGTAGTCACTGTTGTAATGTGGGAAACGCAGCAGCCAATTTGCGCACAGCAAGCTCCCACAAACAGCAATGTGATAATGACCAAATAATCCATTTTTTTTTAGTGATGTTGGTTGAGGGATAAATATTGGCCAGGACATCGGGGATAACTCCCCTGCTCTACTTCGAAATAGTACAATGGGATCTTTTACGTCCACCTGAGAGAGCAGACGGGGACCTCGGTTTAACGTCACATCCGAAAGACGGTACCTCCGACAGTGCAGCGCTCTCTCACTAAGGGTCCTACCCGAAGTTGAGTCTCAACCCAAGTCCTAGTGGACATCTCCCTACAGCAACAAACTGTCCCTAATGCGGATTAGGTTATGGTAATAGATTACCAGCCCAGAGATGGCGAGTTCAAATAGACTGGTGCTTCTATTTTCTCTCACGCGGGTACAGTACACAGGGTAACAGTGCACAATCAGTCCTGTGGGTCTCGTGTGTTAGATCCTTGTCTCCTGTGCACTGACAGTATTCATTGGCTAACAGTGGGCAATTCAGTCCCGTCGAGTGCTGTAGAATTTGATTGTGCTGTCGCTCAGTCTCTACCACCATATGCGAACTCTATAAACTGGTACGGAAGAGGTGCTGATATTGTAGAGCAGGGAAAGCCATTATTGAGTTGCCTGGCAACTCAGCTAGACATACACATATAAGCATTGTACGTTTCCGATATAATTGGTACTTGTACAAATGACTTTACATGCCCTATATAAACAGTGCAACTCTCCTCGACAAAACATTCCCATTAAACGTATCTGTATAAAATAGCACACACGTCCTATATAAACAGTGTAGCTCTCCTCTGTAGACACTTCCAATATTAATGCTCTCCTGTGTGAATACAGTATGCCTTCTACATAAGCGCTCTACATTTCCCCATATAAATAGTATACACCTCTTGTACAATGATGTAGCCTGCCACCGCGAGACACATGGGACGCCCCTAGCAGTGCTGGTTTTTTGCAATGTATCCTCAAGTTCCTCCAATTCACACAGGCATTTATATTGTACTTGCATAGCAGAATTGCTTCTATTCAACGTGTCACTGCAATGCACTGCGGACCGCTGGGAACCTGCCCGCATTTGCATGGCGCAGTTGTCGGAAAAAGTCGAAATCCACATCTTCCCGGCCGCAGAGAATCGATGAGATCAGGCCGGCGATTAGAGGAAAAACTAAAACCCTGCACCGATTGCTGACTGCTGGCCTGTACAAGCGGGCCCAGCGCTCGGCCTAACCAGCCGCCAGAGTAAACACCGCCATCCCGCACTGGCAGCAGCCGCCATTTTACCGTCGCCACTGGCAACACGGAGAAAAGGCCTACTGAGGTTGGATCTCCGTGCTGCCTTGGGTAGCGGTAAGTGGAGGTCGGGGCTGAGGGACAATCACATGCGAAGAATGTCCCAATCGGGTGTTGGAGAACAGACTTGTGTAGTAAGTTTGCCTCGGCCAAGAATAAATTTGGACTGATTATGGTAAGTGCGACTGCGATTAAAAGTGATAGGTGGGCGGCAAAAAGGGTGACAGAAAGGCTGATACAGGAAGGGTTACACTTATAGGAAGGTGGGAACAGGATTAGGCTCGGCAGTGACGCTCTCCGTGGTCGAATAGCCAGCATCGAGACCGCTTTTGAGTGAGGTGCTGCTGGCACCTGGGCACGCGTCAGCGTCTTCCGGAGAGGAGGGAAGAAAGGTGGAAAAAATAAGCAGGGAATACTGGGAGAAAGAGCAAGACGAGAGTCACAAAAGTATCAGCACTCACACTGGGTTGAACTGAATTACCGCACAAAGCTTTCAATTATTCGAATGCTATTAAGTTATTGAACAGGCTTATTTTGTGCTATATTTTGTTACTTGGGTACTTTCCAAAAAGTCTGCGTTGCGCGGATTAGATTTTTTCTTTTTACTCTCTTGTTAAATACAACCAGTTTTGAATTACAGTGGAAGTGAGCAGTGAGCAGTGGGATCCAGTTTCTGCTAATGGGAAGCATTAAGCTTGGCGCAGAGCTCCACTGAGCTGCTGTCGGGATCTAGCGCAGATAGCCCTGGGGGTTCGCGGCAGGCAGGCTGGGAAGGTGGGAAGCCATCCAGCGCCAAAATATATTCCTAGTTATTGAGCAAGAAATCGAATGCACTGGGGATGAGGCTGGTCTCCGCCCTGGGCTGGTGCGGCACACAGACAGTGTTTACTGGAGAAGGCAAAACTAAACTCAAAGTTCTAAAGAAGTATCTATGAGGAGAACGTGGCTGAGGAGAATGGGCATGGTATGGTATGGTGTGAATTGATTATACTCCTGTCAATGAGCTGTTTGAAGACAGACAGACAGAAAGAAGGACAGACAGAAAGACAGAAAGAAAGACAGACAGAAAGAAAGAAAGGACAGAAAGACAGACAGAAAGACAGAAAGAAAGAAAGAAAGGACAGAAAGAAAAACTTACATTTATAGCCTTGGTCTGGATGTCACAAAGCGCTTTACAGCCAATGAAGTACTTTTGGAGTGTATCTCTGTTGTAATTGGGAAACGAGAAGCAGAGGAAGAGAGGGGAACAGGGACAGAATAGAGAGAGAGAGAGAGGGATAGAAAAGAGGGAGAGGGACAGAAGAGAGGGAGAGCGGGAGAAGAGAGAGGGAGAGGGACAGAAAAGAGAGGAGAGGGATAGAAAAGAGAGAGGGATAAAAAGAGAGGGAGAGGAACAGAAAAGAAAGAGGGAGAGGGAGAGAAAAGAGCGTGAGAGGGAGAGAGAGTGGGAGGCATTAAAGTGGGAGGTGAAAGAGAGAGAGAGTGTGAGGAGAGAAAGAGACGGAGGCAGACGGATGGGTAAACTGCACAAAACAAAACAAACACAGAGAAATAGATTGCAGATTGCAGATTGCAAAGCTGAATAAATACCCAGCAGGAAAGTTGCCAATAATCATTCAGAGATCATCTCTCATTAAACTTGTAAGTAGCAGCAGCGCGGTCATCAAACCCTGAATGGAGCTGCCTCTACACGTCTCTGACAGGCTACGGTAACGATACGGGACTATGGCTGGCAAAGCAAGCTGGCCAGTCGCACAATCCACTTTCATTAACCGGACCCTGCACCAGTCAATCAACTGGGGATTTGATGTGTTTGCATCGACATAGTCTCAACTGAGAGCCACTGCTGGCCCAGAACTTAATAAAAGAGCTCAGAAAAGTTTGTACAAGTTGTCCTCCCCTGGCATTGCTCACCGATAGTGTGAAGTATCAGCGCAGCCATGTGAAGCCTGACCTCGGCCACTGCCCTGCAGGGATATGATCTAAATAAAAGCACCAGGCGGTCAATAGAGGCCAATTCCTGAGGGAAGCTTCTTCAGATTGGGAGCTGCTCGTAAAAGCAACCCCCCCCCCCACCCCCACCCCACCCCCGCCCTGTTCTTGGGGCGAAGCCAGGTTATCAAGATCAGAAAAACCAGCAGGAAATGACCGACTTTCTGTTCCTTCTCATTTTTTTTCTTCTTGTTTTTGCATCTTCAACAGCATGTGACATCTGGTGCGTGACAGAGGTAGAGCTACTCGAGAGTGCGTCGGAATCCTGGCGTGTGGCCTGCTCTTCCTGCAAATCTCATCTCCTTCCTGTCGCACATTCCCCGATACACACTGTTGTTTGGCTCAAAGTAAAACAGCAGCAAATCAGAACTGAAGAAAGGAACATACTAAAGAATAGCGAATATAATGGCTTGAAAACAGCCGGCGCGAGAGACGGCTGAAGATTTATGAAAACAGCACATCCTGAACGACTATCCAGAAGAGTTTCCCAATCAAAGAAAGAAGTTGAATCACTCTAAAAAAAAATATATATATATATTCTGTGGAAAAAAAATTGTTCCTCATTTTTATTTCCTCTCAGTATGTGAAATGTCTAATGACCAAAATAAGGTTTTAGCGGAACGGTAGCATAGTGGTTATGTTACTGGACCAGAGGCCTGGACACTAATGATCCGGAGACGCGAGTTCAAATCCTACCACGGCAGCTGGAGAATTTAAATTCAGTTAATTAAATAAATCTGGAATAAAAAGTTAGTATCAGTAATGGTAACCATGAAACTATCGGATGGTCGTAAAAACCCATCTGGTTCACTAATGTCCTTTAGGGAAGGAAATCTGCCGCCCTTACCCGGTCTGGCCTATATGTGACTCCAGACCCACAGCAATGTGGTTGACTCTTAACTGCCCTCTGAAATGGCCCAGCAAGCCACTCCGTTGTACACAACCGCTACGCACCACACGGACTGCAGCGGTTCAAGGCGGCGGCTCACCACCACCTTCTCAGGGGCAATTAGGGATGGGCAATAAATGCCAATATCGCCCACATCCCATGAATACATTTTTTTTTTAAATATGAAAAAAATTGTCTTTGATCACAGTAAGTTGATCAAAGTTACTCATTGATTCGTCTTCCGTGTCTTTTAATACCATCGTTGAAGATTTCACTTCAAGGTCTTGAGCTTCAAATGGATATTTTTTTTCCCCCGTGACTATTGAACGGAGCTGCCAGCCGTATCTACGCATTCTGAGCATGTGCAGTTTGTACAGTACTCACTATACGAGGAATGCCAATTCGGGCAAAGTATGAGAAGGCGGTCCTGTAACTACAGAACAGTCCTCCAATCAGCTCCGGCAGACGGGCCACTGGAGGAGGAGCCATGATGGAAAAGCCCCCGAGATGAAGATTCTTTCTTGTACAATTCTTTGCTCAGCTGGTTTTAAAACGCTGCGGCCACAAGACGAAAGTTTTCGTGGAGAAAGCCCAATTAAAGTCTGACAGTTCAGGGACAGGGCAAGTCTCGGGATGGGAATGCGGAGCAATGCTCAGCTCAGGCTGCGGCTGCTGTCGCGTGTCTGCGTGGAAGGAACGGGTAACCCGGCTCTTTGGAAAATCTCTCAGTCCCCCCCCCCTCCCCAAAACGTGTCGGCATTTTTTTTTTAACCAATTGCCGGTCTATTTGGATTCAATTTTCATAGATTGGTTTTCATCTTTCAGCCGCAAGAAGCACCGACGGAAATACCGAGATCAGAGTCAACGCGGAAGCCACGATAATGAAAACCGGGGGCCTTGTAATTCTGGGGTTCAGAAATGGCACCTCGACAAACACAAGCATTTAAAACGTAAAACTTCCCTCAGCCCCGAGCAACTGAGGTTTAAATTGAGTGCTGATGGTGGGAGCTGCTGAGGCCCTTTCCAGCTGCCTTGCCATCGGTTGTTGTCATGGCGATCAGGGTTGCCACGCTGTCGCCTGCATTTAATTTATTTTATAACTGCTGCTGTATCAATGCAGCTGCCCCACTTGCATGGCTGTCGAGTGGGAAAATGCAGAGCTCCTCCGTCGTGATTGGCCTCCAAATGCCAGGGTTGGGATAGTCAGTTCTTTCCTGCATTTGAAACCGACCACCACCCAGCCCCCCCTTCCCAAGTGACGTACACAACAGGAGGACACTGGTCTGTATTGTTCTGCAGTACCAAGACGGAGGGGTCATTCCCAAGCCGCTGTCTGGTAGCTCCTCATGGACAGCCTGAGGAGCATTGGCAGAGATCTGCATTGGCTTGCCTCAATTTCAAAATTCTCATCCTTGTTTTCAAATCCCTCCATGGCCTCACCCCTCCCTATCCCTGTAACCTCCTTCAGCCCCACAACCACCCCCCACCCCGAGATATCTGCGCCCCTCTAATTCTGCCCTCTTGAGCATCCCTGATTATAATCGCTCAACCATTGGTGGCCGTGCCTTCTGTTGCCTCGGCCCTAAGCTCTGGAATTCCCTGCCTAAACCTCTCCACCTCGCTACCTCTCTTTCCTCCTTTAAGACGCTCCTTAAAACCTACCTCTTTGACCAAGCTTTTGGTCATCTGCCCTAACATCTCATAGAAACATAGAAACATAGAATCTAGGAGCAGGAGTAGGCCATTCGGCCCGTCGAGCCTGCTCCACCATTCAATACGATCATGGCTGATCATCCAAATCCAGTACCCTGTCCCTGCTTTAATCCCCACAGTACACATATCCCACCCTACCCCCGTAACCCCACGTATTTAATTCCCCCTAACATATCCCATCCTATCCCCACATATTTAATCCCCCCCTAACACTAAGGGTCAATTTATCATAACCAAATCAACCTAACCCGCACATTTTTGGACTGTGGGAGGAAACCGGAGCACCCGGAGGAAACCCACGCAGACACGGGGAGAATGTGCAAACTCCACACAGACAGTCACCCGAGGTCAGATTCGAACCCGGGTCTCTGGCGCTGTGAGGTACCAGTGCTAACCACTATGCCACCGTGTTGCCCATCTCCTTATGTGGCTCGGTGTCAATTTTTTTTTTGTCTTTTAATACTCCTATGAAGCGCCTTGGGACGTTTTACTACATTAAAGGTGCTATATAAGTACAAGTTGCTGTTGTTGTTGAGATCTAGGAGCAGGGCTTTCCCTTCTCCTTCCAACGTCTGCCTCCCGCCACCACAGGACGTGGGCGGTGTACGGTCCCCTAGAAGCAGCAACTGGAAATGGAGCTGGAGAACTCTTTGAAGGAGGAAGTCACAGAGAAAACAACAGGATGCCACCCACGTCACTTGGCCGCGCTGCCCACCAGGAGGTGATCCTGGCGCAGGAACGGGTACGCACACCCGCCATGCTTCCCTCGCCCAGGTCAGTCGCGTCCCGTCTGCCAGTCACCGCGCTCCGCCCGCCCATCCATGGAACCGAGACCCAACAAAACAGACAGTTTCCTAGAAGTAAAGGGAATTAAGGGTTACGGGGAGCGGGCAGGAATTTGGACATGAGTCTAGGTTCGGATCGGTCATGGCCCTGTGGGTAGCGTAGCGGGCCCAGGGGCCGTGTAGCCTGATCCTGCTCCTATTTCGTGTGTCCAATTCTGTTAGGTTCAGGAGATGGTTCTGTGATAGTAGATTGGCGGTTAGGATCAGCTCAGCCATGATCTTATTGAATGGCGGAGCAGGCTCGAGGGGCCAATTGGCCTACTCCTGCTCCTATTTCTTATGTTCTTATGACCAAAATTATCATAGCTGAAGCATCTCCCACTCTCCTCCTTGCCCAGAGACCCCGGACTATGGGCTGGCGGTAGTGGGAGATACATCGCAGACGGATTATACTTCAACCAACAAAAAAAAAAATCCATTAAAGAGTCATGGGCACAAAAGGAAAGCTGTCATTTAAAGATCATTCTTGAAGGCAACACACAATAAGTGATTCAATAAGCACTTCAGCAGGATACAGATGGGTGTCATTAGTCAGTATAAAATGAGTTTGAAGCACACATTTTCATGTGAAATTCCTTATAATAATCCCCCACTGAAATACGACCATGAAACGACTGATTAAATCTATCAGCAGTGAAAACCAAATTCTGACGTGAAATTAGCCATTAAAAAGCCATCTCCATGCCTGGGCTGCAACCTCGCTTCTATTCATAGAAAATTTCCCCCTTCAGTGTTTGGATCGAAACTAGTTTCAGACCCAATCTAACAGTACCCTAAAGCCACGGAGTCCGGGCGAGAATTGCAGTCACACAAAGACTCCGATAACCTCAGTTAAAGAGAGTGAATTCTACTCCTCAATCACCTCTCCTTGCAATGGCTCAGCCGTCCATTCCTGTACAGAACGGTGCGACACTTTTTTTCTACGCCAACAGCGCTAAATAGGTGCAAGTTGTTGCTCCCACTCACCCATCACCCGCTGTGCTCGCTGACCTCCACTGGCTCCTGGTCCACCAAAGCCTCGAATTCAAAATTCTCATCCTGGTGGTCAAATCTCTCCATGGCCTCAGCCCTCCCTATCTCCGTAACCTTCTCCAACCCCACGACCCTCCCAGATCTCCGAATCCCTCCAATTCTGGCCTCTTGCGCATCCCTCCACTTCCTTCACCCCACCATTGGCAGCTGTGCCATCAGCTGCCTGGGCCCTAAGCTCTGGAATTCCCTCCCTAAACCTCTCCGCCTCTCCACTTCCCGCTCCTCCTTACAATCTACCTCTTTGGCTCGGTGTCAATGTTTTTGTCTGATTGCGCTCCCGTGGAGCGCCTTGGGACGTATATAAATACAAGCTGTTGTTATAATAAAGAACCATCAGGTGAACATATTGAAAACCATGAACAGTACATCAATGTAGCACATACGCTCTAAGAACTGGAGTCTAAGAACTGGAGTCTACCCCATGAAATACGCACCTTCTTCTGGGTCTTACAAGCTGCCAGTAGTTTTGCCAGCTCTGCTTCTGCCCGAAAGACAATCGCGCTGGGTGGAAATGTAAGCGAGGGAGAGCAGCGCTGTGAGGCCAGGACAATGGGCCCCTCCTTGAACCCGATGCCTGCGAAGGCATTCAGAGCTCATTCATAGTGGTGCTTACTATCTTACAGTGGCAACTCAAGGATTACGGTGGCATAGTGGCAATGTCACTGAACTAGTAATCCAGAGACATGGCAGCTGTCTTTCATTCTGCCAGCGCAATTCACACTTCATCCAGAGCCATCCTTTGTTTCTTAACCTGTCCCATTACCATCTCCTTTTGCCTTGAATATCTCTCAATGTCTCTTAACCTCTCCTGCCTTCTATCCTATCACAGACCTTCCCTTTTGCTCTTTCATCCCCTCCCCCCCTTTCCCAGCCCCTACACTGGCTTAAAACTCTGTTCCATTTCCTGCTTTTTTCCAGTTCTGACGAAAGGTCATCGACCTGAAGCGTTAACTCTGTTTCTCTCTCACAGATGCTGCCTGACCTGCTGAGTATCTCCAGCATTTTCTGTTTTTATTTCAGATTTCCAGCATCTGCAGTATTTTCTTTTTGTATTAGCGATCCAGAGGCCTGGACTAATAATCCAGAGAATGCGAGTCCAAATCCCACCATGGCAGTTTTGAAAATCTGGGTTCAGTTTTTAAAAAACAGAACATGGCATCAGTAAGAGTGAGCATGAGACTGTCGGATTGTCATAACAAACCCAACTTACGCGCTAATGGTCCTCTAGGGAAGGAAAGCTTCTGTTTTCCTTACCCAGTCTGGCCTATATATATATATATATAATGTGGTTGACTCTCCACTTCCCTTTGAGGTGGCCTAGCAAGCCACTCAGTTGTATCAAACCACGACAGAAAATAATTGCAACAGTTCAAGAAAAAAGGTCCACCGACATCTTCTCAGGGCAACTAGGAGGGATGGGCACTAAATGCTGGTGATGACCACATCCCAAGAATGAATTTTTAAACAACTGAAATAGCAGTGGTCAACTCATCATAGGAAGGATTTTACTGCTCTCAAAAGGGTACAGCGGAGAGCCAAGGGAATTATTCCAGGAATCAGGAATTTAGCTTGTTCTCCTGGGAAATAGATGACTTTGAGGTGACCCAATTGATTGTGAAGGGAATTGATAAAACTGCTCCAGGAAAATTGTTCACTATGGTGATAGGGGTCAGCCGTGACTCAGTGGGTAGCAGTCTGAGTCAGAAGGTTGTGAGTTTTAAGTCCCACGCCAGGGACTTGAGCACACAATCTAGGCTGGCACTCCAGAGCAGTGCTGAGGGAGTGCTGCACTGTCGGAGGTGCCATCTTTCGGATGAGATGTTCAACCGAGGCCCCCTATGCTCTCTCTCAGGTGGACGTAAAAGATCGCACGGCCGCTATTTCGAAGAGGAGCAGGGGAGTTATCCCCGGTGTCCTGGCCGATATTTATCCCTCAACCAACATCACTTAAAAAAAACATTATCTGGTCATCATCACATTGCTGTTTGTGGGAGATTGCTCCGCGCAAATTGGCTGCCGCGTTTCCCACCTTACAACAGTGGCTACACTTCAAAAAAAAGTGCTTCACTGGCTGTAAAGCGCTTCGGGAGAGGGTGAAAGGTGCTATATAAATGCAAGTCTTCCTTTCTTTCGTCTGGCTCAGAGAGGCTGAGAGGCGAGAAGGTCAGGGAAAGAGGGGAACCGGGTTTCTGAAAAAGTTGGCAGAGAGAGTTAAGAGTATCGCATGCCAGGTCGGTCCGGCATGAGTCACCACTGTCTGGGAAGGGAAACTAGCTGGTCCGAGTGGTTTTCAAAAAAAAAACGCTGCTTACTGTAGTCTCAATAATATGCCAAAAATCAATATGGTATTAATGTAACACTCAAATATTGAATAACTGTACATGCATTATGTGAGTCACTGCATCGAGTCTGAATTGTTTTATAATGACTGGTCAGAGAAGCTTTGCAAGCTTTTATTTTACATTTTAATCAATAATGAGTGTGGACTTGAAATGATTCAAAGGCGTTTACAAAAGGGATTCTGTTCGATCTGCTCAGAGAAAAGCTGCTTGCAGAAACCACGGCCCTTTCCAATACCCTGCAGAAAGATGGCACCCCTTCCCAATACCCTGCAGAAAGATGGCACCCCTTTCCAATACCCTGCAGAAAGATGGCACCCCTTCCCAATACCC